>OX457033.1:24180867-24286119 GCA_949752745.1 Protula sp. h YS-2021 | reverse complement strand
GTCCAACAACGCAACAAATAAACCCAATGCCCACGTGACAGTGACCAAAAAACCGACCTTTCTCTTCGTGAGCTGACTGTTCAATTGGCGGAGTCGGATGACCCTGAATATGACTATTTGTATAATACAGAATATGTTACACACTGCCAACAGGGAAAAAAGTACACAAAATACTTTCACCACAACTCTGTGAATAAGCGCATGTCTTGTGACGTAAGCCACAATACGAAGGCCGTAGTTGAGAAGTGCACAAATATCGGCGACGGCGAGATTGAAATGAAAGGCGTTCTCGACGCGTCGTAGCTTCCTGTCGCTCAGGGTAGCCGTGATGATGCTCGCGTTGCCTAGCAACCCGCTGACGATCCAGAGACCTAGCACAGCCAGAGAAACCGGGTGTTCGGCATAGTCAATACTATTAGCCGGCTCTTCCATGCCCGGTACTGGCTCAGTACCGGCGCCGCACATACTCGATAAGGTACACAAAGTGACGTTCATCCCGCAGGCATCTACCAGCCAATCCGATTCGCTAATATTGTGCTCATGCGCAGATAAACTCCGTGCTGTGTTCGATTTCCTGTGAATGTCCAGGGTGGTCTGAAGGAAGGAGGCCGTGTCCAGAAACTCGCCTGGAGCCACATCGCTTACGTTGCACAGATTGGCTGAAACCATACCACTTGTGTTGGCTGTGATGACGCCATTGGTGGTGGTGTTGCACCAGTCCGTCAAGATGGCGTCACTTGTGTTGCACCAACTCTCCAGTGACCTCCATATCGTGGAGGTCATATTGCACCAGTTATCCGCCCATGCCTGTGTGGTGTTGCAGCCTTTCTCTGCACTCCCCATTGCAGGCTCACTTTGCATTGACTAAATCTGCCACTTGCATTTTCTAACGCATATTCCACAAAAATATCCGAGCTTCTTCCGTCCAGTTTTGACACGTTCACGGTCAAATGTCACGTTTCCAGTTCATGCATAAAACCTCATGTTTGGTCTGATTTCAAGAATAAAATGTAAACGACACCAAGTTTTGCTTCAAGGCTCGTTATATTGTTACGGATACTTCGAGTAGTTGTTGGGGGGGGGGGGGGGAGGGGGGCAAGGGGTAGGGGGAATTTTTTCACTTATCACCTGCACAATAGTAACACAATGTGTGAAAATGTGAGATCCGGCAGATGCGCTGTCATGGCAACGAGAAGTCTTTTATAATGACCACACACCGCGTTGGTGAACGACCAGGATTCTGTACTCTGCAACCCTTTTCATGTATTAGTTTTCACCCTTAAATACACACCCATTCTAAACACAATTAAATACCAACCACATCAACCATTTACCCAGAGAAACCCCTTAACCACCCATCAACACCCAACCCTCGACTATATTAGGACCGCTGAGACGATTTCATACTGGCTAGCTATAAATCGGAAACGAAAAAAAAAAACACAGCAGAAATTGCTTAAGCAAAAACCGAATTGATTTGAGAAAAAAAAAAAACATTCAAATCACTATTTCAATATTTGACAAAGATAAATAAAGAAAAATCTGTTAAAACAAACCAATGAAAATATACTGAAGGAGGGAGAACGGTAGGGGGCAGGGTGAGAGGCGGACGGGCAGCAAGGGGGAGGGGGGCAGGGGGTAGGGGAGGTGGAGGTAGGGGCAGGGGTAGGGGAGAGGAGAAGGGGCAGCAAGGGGAAGGAGGGACAGGGGGTAGGAGGACAGGGAGGCAAGGGTAGGGGGAGAGGGGGAAGGGACAGTAAGAGGAAGGGAGGAGGGAGGAACTGACGCGACTACAATCACGGTGCAAACACGGACAAAATTGTATTTTAATCCGCACCTGCACGAAAAAATCCGTCTGCTGACAAAATATAAAAGAAGTTGGACTAGAATAATCTGAGAAGTTATCCAGAGTTTTTTTTTTTCAAGAATGAATTCTTGAAACTATTTAGTACCCCATAGTAAGACTGGATCATGTCCAATAATACCACAAAATTTTTTAAAAAATCAATAAAATAAGAAAAAAAAATCTTTGATAAGTTTTTAAACTAGGTGCGGTGTTAAATATTGCTATAATGTAATTTCCTTTGTCATTTCAGCAGTTTATTATTGGTATTAACAACGGTTGCTACACCCTGCCAGAAAGACCCCCATCGGTCATTTATTAGTCTTTCTGACGTAGGGACAACATTAAATTCACACACCGAACAAATGTAAATAAAATAAATAACTAAATGTATGGAACATTCGAAGACTTGCAATACGAAGTTGTCTGCTTTCAAATCTTATAGAAACTAAACTTTTGATTTTGAGAAGAGATGTTATCTTCGAGGGGTCTCAAACAGCCAACGAAAGAAACTTGTAAACCAAAGGGGAGCTCTCATGAACGTCAAAGGTATAAACCAATATGGCGCTGGCGGCGGCTTTGTGATTGAACCATTTCCGTGCTACCTAAGGCAAAATTGTCTAAGGAAAAATTATGTGTGTAGGTGTTATAATTGGGATAGATCATGAGGCTGTTGTACTTTGCCAATGAAAGCTCAATGAACTCACCGCTGCGTGGTTCTTTCTTAGGCCCAGACACAGCTTACATAAAACCCAGCCGCATGATCTATCCCTATAATTCATACACAGACGGACGGACAGACGGATATTTTCTGAGACACCTACCTGAGCGCCTACGCTTGTCTGGTGCCAGGTTTTCGCCTTGGACAAATAGAACTGATATTCACTCGTTACATCCGACTTCCTGCAACATGTCCAATTGTGTTGTGTACTTGTTTTTCAAAAACGAAATTACGAAATGTTGTAAGACAGCCTGACCTTGTTCTAAGACTAAGGGCGCTCGTGAATGGTGCTGATAAACCTCAAACCAAATTTAATCAAGGAGAAACGGGTACAGATTAAAATTTCAGCATAGATATGACAGATATGACGCAAGAAGACGAGCCGCACAAAACAATATTTTCTTCTTTTTTTATTTTATTTTATTTATTTATTTATTTTTTTTTTGTAAAGTGGGTCATAAATCTTAACAAGACTCACGTTCGTGAGAGTTTCATTTTCTCCGTCATTTCGTCCGAGCGTTCTGCTGTGCTCAGCCATGGCGTACTCATTCGTAGCTAGTAAACAAATAAATGTAAACACACACCATTTGTTGTATGTGAGGAGACGTATGTGATGGCGTATGTGATGACGTATGTGATGACGTATGTGATGACGTTTGTGATGACGTATGCGATGACGTATGTGATGACGTATGTGATGACGTTTGTGATGACGTATGTGATGACGTTTGTGACGACGTTTGTGATGACGTTTGTGATGACGTATGTGATGACGTTTGTGTACATGTGTTTTCATTTACGTGTCATAATATCTTTGGTTATCACTAGAAACATAGCTCAATTTAGCCAATACTCATGCATGCTGTGAATTGAAATGTTGCCATGACAACGTACTTGGTTTCTTGGCAACAGGATGGGAGTCAATGTAGGCAACCTCATATGCTCGAGACTAACTGACGATCCCTGCAAAATATAAACTGGCATTTAAAGAAGTGTGTACGAAAATGCCAACAACATAAACAATTAGAAGTGATTTACTTTTCTTATATTTGGTTTGCAGCAAAGCTGATTATTACAATTTCTTAATATAACTTCACTGAAAAAAAAAAAAAGTTTTACAAACCATAATTCTGTCGCGAATTAAAATTAGAATTTAGACTATTATATCATAATCGATCTGATTGAGCTTCTATCATGTATTATACCTTTTTAAAAACATTTATTTATTCAAACTGGAAAGAATAACATCCACTGACAACCTTTTGACTCGTGGGTCCGCCCAGAAGATTGACGTCGAGCTTGTGCAGCAATATACTCGTCTTGTGCACTGACAACGCAATCAATAACTGTAAGGCAGCGGCCAGTAGTTTTCTTGTAAGCAGAGAGAAAAAAATAAACCATTAATGAAGAGATATAACTAAAATAAAAAAAGTACTTTATAAGAAAATCATGTTTTGAAATTAATTTAGTCCGCGTTTGAGAATATTTTGTTGCGTCATACATAAGAGTAAGTACATTATAATAATTATTACCTGCTCGACTGTACGTTGTTAAAATACAGCAGCGTGCCAATCTGCTGATAGCCCAACTGTGTGAGAAGTGCACGAACCCGGGTGGCCTTCCACAGCGGCCTGACCGATAAATCCGTCACTTTGAGCTGGATCTCAGGAGCATGTTTCGTAATACACAACTAAACGAAAAAAAATACAAATCAAGATTAGAATTTTCATATTTAATATTGTCATCACGGGACTTAAATACCTATTTTTTTTATTTTATTTATTTATTTTAATATATTTTACATAATTATATTTTTTAAATTTCAAGATTGGAATTTCTGAGGTATGAAAGTACAAACGGCGCGCACGCGAGAAGAGAGTTGTGGTTACCATGTCGACGAGATAGGAGATATTGTCCTGCGTGGTGGGCAGGAGTTCATGGACAGCCCTGGCACAGGTCGGCTTCTCGGCGATGTCTGTAAGTAACGGACACCAGACTGACATAAATTGTTGTACACAGTGGAAAAAGCGAAACGAGAGGTGACAGGCTCAACTCGTTCCTCACTCAGAATGTGCTGAGCGTAATCCCTTTCGAATTTTTCTTTTTTTTAGCGAAATAAAAAAAGATAACGGACCAGAATCTCGGAACAGCTCGAGGATATCCCCCCCCCCCTACCCTCCCCCACCAAACCTAAAATAAAATCAGCTGCAATGCGATCACACCGAAATTTAACCACTAGGTCAAAGAGCAGTGTCGCGTTTTCTGATCGCAGAGCTGTTACTTTTGATCGTTATATGTGCCGACAGCAAGCGGGATCGGATTCGAACACGTCACCACTAGACCAATACTTGAACCAATCGTCATCTAGCGAACACTTTCTGTCACTACAACCAAAGGCTAAGACACTACAATGCCTGGCTTTCGTAAATATCTGCCAGACAAGGCAACCCTATCGCTGCAACCGATGTCGTTACAACAGAGTTCTACTCGTGCATTTGCACGTGTGTTTTAAGGTTCGACATTTTATAGAGTGTACCTTGTATGGAGCGAAGAGCCTCATAAGCCGGTATAAGCAGCTCGTCGTGGTTCCAGTGCGGGAAGATCACATACGGCTCGTTCAGGTCCGCCCCACGTGCCTGCAAAGACACCGGGCCATGAGTGTGTGACACGTGCCAGGCACGTGCTACGACACGTGACACCTGTACGCGTGCTGAACACGTCACGCTTAAGTACACGTGCTGAACACGTGATGTTCATGTATCCCAGCATGCATTGCTCATTTATAATTATTATTTATTTGTTTAATCATTACGTACTACACATCATTATTACGCGCTACACGTGTTTATTACGCACGTTATAAGTAACGCCTCACCTGGAAATGGAAGCCGAGGAATTTGACAAGCTGCATGGCGCCTTTGCTCTGTGTGACGGTGGAGGACAAAATGGCGGTGCGCTGGTTGATGTCGCTGACGTGTAGTCTTTTTATTGCGTCGTCAATCTGTAATATAACATGCCAGTGACGTCATCAAGTAGCCACATCTACACCACTAGTCTTGTGGACATTGTTGCTATCCACAGCAAAATCTACACTCACGCCAAATCAATTATCTCTCGTCAACCAATCAAAATCCCATCTGAGCCAATGAATATCAGCACTGGCCAATCAGCATGCATCTAAGCCAGCCAATCAACAGGAAGGGTGAGCCACTCAACACCCACGCCAACCAACCAAAATACCCACGCCAGAAAACCAAAATTTCACGCCATTCAATCAGCCAAGCGATCAACATCCCACACCATCCAATCACCACTCATGCCTACCAACCAACATTCTACGCCAACCAATCAACATTCGACGCAAGCCAACCAACACCCTATGCCAGCCCACCAACATCCTATGCCAGCTAACCAACATCCCACGCAATGCAGTCAAGATACCACGCCAGCAAATTAACATCCAATGCCGGCCAATCAACACTGACCGCCAGTCAATCAACATCCTACGCCAGCCAATGAACACCAAATGTCAATTAATCTATGAACAATACATTATTTAAGATCCTTCATTATAAACAAACACAGGGAACGTCTTCAGGGAAGGGAGGGAGAACTAGCCCATGGGTGGGGGGGGGCGGGGTCTAGACGATGACTCACCAGGGAAGTGGTCTGCGGGATGGCGTTGGGCTCCGCCGCGTGGTGAGCCAACAGACTGGACATGCACTCCTGCAGCACTCTCAGGTTACTGTCTACGTGGGGGCGGGGGTGGGGCGCGGGGGGGGGGGGACTAGACGATGACTCACCAGGGAAGTGGTCTGTGAGATGGCGTTCGGCTCCGCCGCGTGATGAGCCAACAGACTGGACATACACTCCTGCACTACTCTCAGGCCAGGTTAATGTCCATGGGTGAGGGGGGGGGGGGAGAGCGCGGGGGCGGGGGCGCTAGACGATGACTCACCAGGGAAGTGGTCTGTGGGATGGCGTTAGGCTCCGCCGCGTGGTGAGCCAACAGACTGGACATGCACTCCTGCAGCACTCTCAAGTTCTCTTCTTTTGCCGCCACTGTAAATAAACAACGTCGGTTTGCAAAAAGCCTGCACAATTTGCATCCTGCAAAGGTCATCAGCGTGATTAACACACTGCGGCGTGTAATATACAGCACCTTCCGTAGAGACACACGTCGTGGAGCAAGTTAATTACAGTCTTATCCACTTCACGTAAATTTTAAGAGTTTTTATACTGATCTGTCATCGTAAAGGTAAACGCCCTGTTGAAAGTATACACGTATATGTTCTAAACAAAATATAGCGTGTTGAGGTATTAATTTACAGCACCAATTTCGTTATAACGACATGGCGGAGACATAGAGATTATGTCGACATAGCTGATATGTCGTTATAACGGATGCTTTGAATCAGCTACAGTCTTAATTGGGACCACAACGCCATGTCGCTATACCCGATGTCGCCATAACGATGTATTACTGCAGCACGCACCGAGTGATAGATGCTTGTTTATACAGGAACTTGCTGACAACAAAACAATGCCATGAAATTAGAAATAGGCAGAAAAGGATTCTCTCTACTTAATTCGGTTACCTACCACATGATTTTGTGTTATAATAGTGATAGGCCACGGGGCTGGCTAACTTTGTATTGGACTATATCGACTTCGTCTTTTCTTCCAAATATTCCATGCGTGCTCGAATCCAGTACAAGGTACCCAGCCTAGGATCTATTTTTATTTCAATTCCAGGCACAACACTTAAAGAAATTTTCTCAAGAAATCTTTTTTTAACACCGAGAAAATGTGACTATTTGTACAAAGATTCTCAGAAAGCCATGCTTATCTCCAGATAAGGCTAAGTAGAGAACAAAGGCTAGAAGAGAATTCGCTAGACATTCTACGAGGAAAAATATACACACAAACTTCGCCTTAGCACACGCAAATATGTGACATAAAGTTCTTTTTTTTTCTTTTTTTCTTTTTCTTTTTTTTTTCTTTTTTTTTTTTGGCTTTCATGGAAATTCAGGTGAAAAAGCAACAAAATCCCTAATCTTTTCTGCTCGTTGAGTCTTGTGGATAAACTAGGTAACCGTCAAGAAAGCTGCTAACTAGATCTTTACTGCTGTCACTACAATGACTAAAATGCTTCAACCAGAGATATTTTCACTTTTTACTGTAATAATTTCACAAGGACTTTATAGCAACACATGCCCTGGACGTGAGTACACAAAGATGAACAACGGTGAATATATTCTTTTTCGAAGTAACTAGTTCGAAAAGGTCAAAAGTACTCAATAAATAAAAACGCAGCCAGAGAGAAAAAAATAAATAAAAATAAAATATACTGAAACCTAGAAACAGCCTACTTTTACGAAAAATTTGAAAACCTGTCTGACAGAACACACGATTCATGCCAAATAATCACACGCAAGGAAGACTTTAAACTCACATATCAAACAACCCCTCACAAACCCTGTCCTTCGGTTAAAAAGTAACATTCTTTTCCTTCAGCAACACAGAATTTTGCACACCACAAATACTACCTCATGTCGAGGAAAATGATCCGGGTACTGCAGGGACTATATGAGTCTGAATCAAGGGATCTGATTGGTTGTTTTGATTGAGTTTTTAAGCCTTTTTCTATAAATTATATCCAAGTTGTTGGACTACACTACAACTAGACACATATATATCAACTATGATTAATTACGTAATTCCTCATCCGTTTGTGAAGGTAGTCTGTATAGAATCGCTTTTGTCATGAACGTCAACTGATCCTTCCCTGGGTTATAATATGCACACAATAATTAAAAAAAAATGAATTAATAATAATAATAAATATTGCTTTTCATTTTGAATACAACAGAATCGGTGCGTACATTTCACTACAAATGATGAAAATAAACAAACAATGGAATTAACCTTATTATCGCCCAGCGTTTTCCCGCCAAAATGCTTATGTCTGACCGTAGCCAGAAGCTAAGTGGGAGCTGGCTCCGATTATTGCACTGGTGGAATGAGCAGCTCCACGGCGAATTACAGCAGTTTTTTTTTCGCATTACGGCAAAAAAGGATGCACGAGATACCAGCTTTTTTATTGGTCGGTAAGGTAACACAGACATTGCTGTCTTACTTATGGAATGAGGGGGCGGGAATTGAGTGGGTGCGTCCACATTTGCTGACTTACTTTTGGGAATGAGGGGGCGGGGGTTGAGAGGGTGCGTCTCCATTTTATCAGCGGTAGTTTCCTCCACCTCGTCTATCAGCTGATCTAGCTGCGCATGACGTATAAACTTGATACTGAGGAAAACATCTTTACCAATCACCACTGCCGGTGACCAGTAACCTTGGCAACGATATCTACAACAAGAGACAACCCTAACAATTGACCTAGCAAATGACAATCCTGCCATCTGAAAGCTAACAACTGTTTATTATTATTATTATTACTATTATTATTAATTATTATTATTATTATTATTATTATTATTATTATTGAAACATGTCACATCTAAACACATGATTTCTCAAGACTGTAAACCTAACATGAGACCTTACATCTGACACCACACACCTGTCATCCTTCTTAAGGCACCTGCTCGCCTCGGCCAGCGCTGACGTCACGTAACTACCCTGCTGTAGCCCCGTGTAGAAGTGATAGAAGAACTTGTCCAGCGCTTTGTTCGTTAGAGTCCACAACATGGTCACCACACACTGAGCACCTGTCAACACGACCAACATGGTCACCACACACTGAGCACCTGTCAACACGACCAACATGGTCACCACACACTGGGCACCTGTCAACACGACCAACATGGTCACCACACACTGAGCACCTGTCAACACGATCAACATGGTCACCACACATTGAGCACCTGTCAACACGACCAACATGGTCACCACACACTGAGCACCTGTCAACACGACCAACATGGTCACCACACACTGAGCACCTGTCAACACGACCAACATGGTCACCACACACTGAGCACCTGTCAACACGACCAACATGGTCACCACACACTGAGCACCTGTCAACACGACCAACATGGTCACCACACACTGAGTACCTGTCAACACGATCAACATGGTCACCACACATTGAGCACCTGTCAACACGACCAACATGGTCACCACACACTGAGCACCTGTCAACACGATCAACATGGTCACCACACACTGAGCACCTGTCAACACGATCAACATGGTCACCACACATTGAGCACCTGTCAACACGACCAAGCACCACATGGCTGCTGTCAACTATTTGAAATGCGCTAGAGATATTAATAAAATATCTTCGGATATTCAAAGTAATTTTGCAATGTCCCAAACAGAAAATAATGTCTTGAAAATGTGCGTCATTTTCGATTTTTTGACGGCTTTTCTTGCACTCATTTCCATGGCCAAATTAACATCTCGTTTTACAGATCTATCGGGGACAAATCTATCGTTGTGTTGCTGTGTAACGTACCCGCGGTGAGGAAGGCACTGGGAAGGACAAAGCCCTCGTCTACGTAATCGCGATCAGGTGGGCCCGTGCCACAACTGAGTACCACCAGACGGGCGACCATTTTGAGCTGCATGATTTCCTGCACGGTGACGACATACGAATGCATTGTGGGTACACCTTCCTCGCACCTGTTCGGATTTGGCGCGAACACGAGCAATCCTTCCTTTAGGCAGCCGATTGTCGCTGAAACACCAAAAAAAAAAAAAAACACAAAACCACGACTGACCACGATTCAGTATTAGCGGCTTATTCTAAAAGCGTCAAATCGCTCACTCAGCTATTTGCCTCAAAACCAAGCCAACGTATTACCTATTATAGAAACACTTTCATAAGAACGACTGGTATAATTTTTTTCTATTATTTAAAATAATAACATCGCAGCTCATACATGCATTCAACCTAATTTGTTTACAAAGGAACACTCTCGTTCTGTATTCGGACTTTATTTACCTATATGGAGAACAGCCGCAGTGCGCATGTGCTGTAGAAAGGCGTCCTTCGTCGCGTGCTCTGCTACAATGGCTGTGACGTCACAATAGTCAGACACCTTGTAGCATTCTGATTGGGCAGCAGTCAATTCCCCCGCGGGGCGCCATTCTTTGCCATGCATCAATAGACTGTCCATACAAAATTGACTTTTAAATAAAGATCATATTTTATGACTCTCATAAAATCACTCGACTGATTATGGCAATCAAAATGTAGTAAATTTCACACAGAAACGCTGAAGGGCCAAAAATGCAATTTTACACACCATATTTTTTCAATGCCAACCATGAACGCAGCTTGCAGTGAACAAATAAACAACGAAGCAGAAAGTGCCGCACACTGTTCATGGTACACGCAAAAAAATAAATAAAAAACAAACAAACATGATGTTTACACTTACACTTTAGGGAGTTTAGGAGCACCAATCACTACACATTTATCGGGGTCGGAAACTTGTTGGAATTCCGTCACGATTGTGTTGGATTGTGTGATGTCAGTGTTGGTGGAGGTACGTGTGGTAAGTGTACTCATCGTGTGTACGCTGATCATCTTATCTGAAACATAAAGGCTCTTGTTACTAAAACCACGCCCTTCATTTAGTTAATGCCCTTGAATACACCAGACACATCCCTGAACTTTGTAACAAATTATTATTTCAAAGGCAAGGAAATGAAAGTTTTATACAATCTTATACATGTGAAATAATAAAAAAAACGTTAGACATCTGTGTCAAAGTAATGCCAATTTTGAACAAATTAATGACAATGATTAACCAACTAAGGCCACGTTTAGACACATTAATCACTCACCCAGGGACGTAGGGGCACCGGTCAGGATCGTTCTGTTCTTACTCAGCAGATCGGACGGTACAAAGGTTACGGTTCTTTCCCCTTTGCCCATCGCCAACTGCCGCCTGGTGCGCGGGGAGAAGGGCGCATCGCGGAGGCTGTTCAGGGACGACTTGGACTTCATCGACAGCAGGGTGCCGTCCTTGGGGCGCCGGCCGGAAGTGACCTCCGCGCTGCCCGCGGCGAACGCACCTGACGTCACGAGTCGCGGGTTCGATACCTGGCGTAGGTTGAGATTCTCCACGTTGCTGTTCCGCGATTCCAGCCTTCCGTCTGGCAAACAAATGAAATCCGGCGAGCCCATGTTGAGACGCAGGAAATCTATATTCTGCATGATTTTCGGGATACCACCTAACCGAGCTTGGGTACGTTCAAATTCCAGATCATCCTGAAGCTTGAGTTGATTCAGTTCATTCTGAATGACCTTGTCGAGCGCGTACAGACTCGGACACATCGTAACGCGCACGCGCGAATGCAGGACCTTGTTATCCCAATCCTTCAGCACTGCAAATGGACACTCGTACAGGGTCTTATCCGGAATCACCACCACAGGGGCTCCCTCTTCTAGTTTCCTTATAATATCATCTACTGGAGCAAGAAGTAGGTCAAACAGCTGTCGATCAGCCGGTTTCTGCTTTTTCATCTTTTCCTTTTCGCTCATTTCCGTGTCGTCAATTTCTTTCGCTAACTCCTTTCGGTATTCTTGTCTCTTGTACGTTTCTGACAGTGTCTGGTTTTCATTCCGTACACGACTTAGGTCGTCACCTTTGAAGAAGAGTGCCCTGTTCTCACACTCGTAACTGAGATGTTTCAGATCTCGCTTCCCTTTGATCTCGGCTATTAAAGATCGAATCTTCATCACGAAATCTTCCGTTGCGTCATACGACTTGCCGGCATAGAAGCGCACTACTCCCTCCCCAGGCTTCAACACCCACATCAGAATCTGATTGGGCAGCAGATGGTAGAAGAGAACAGTAGCATTCTGTTGGTTCACTGCCCGGGTCATTTTTTCCACTGTCCACGCATCGAAGAGGGCCACATTGTTGATGGTGTAGCTTATACCGGAAGCAGCATGGGCCTGTGTTATCTGTGTTATATACTTCTTCTTCTGGGCTTCCGAATACTGAAGACACACATTACCATTTCCCATTTTCGCCAGAACGTTTTGAATGCCGTTGTAGCAGTCTTGGATCTGGTCCACTAGTTGTTCTGGACAGAAGGTATTCTCCTCCTGGTGTTGGTGGTACTTGCCTTCTAGCACGGGTATCAGCTTACTGAACATCCCGTAGGCCTTATCCAGATCCGTGTGCTGCGTGGAGTGCTGTAGCATGGAGGCCACGTTGTAGTCGCACATGACCTTGACATTCACCAAGTCGAAATCCTCGGCGATGTCACGTGCCTGCTCGAAGTAAAAAAGCGCGTACTGGTAGCGCTTCTGGTGCCTGAAGGCGCGGCCTAGCTTGCACATGCTTGTGGTACGCATCTTGAAGTCCATCTGCGGGCAGCTGCGGTACATCTCATCGTACTGCTCGCCGGCGTTCTCGTACTCCTCCAGCATCATGTACGTGTCGCCCGCAAGCTCCAGGGCCGTCGCCAGCATCGAGTGATCCGCCAGACTGCGCGCTATATTCACATGTTGCTCGTGGTAAGTGATGGACAACTGGCGATTTCTCAGCTGGGCGTAGACGCTTCCCAGACAACCGTACGCCTGTGCTATGCCCCGCTGGTGACCCTTCTCCTTGCTGATACGCAGGTACTCCTTGTAGTGAGACAATGCCTTCTCATAGTCGCCCAAGATCTCGTACAGCATGCCCACGTTCTGGTGAGAGCGCGCTTCCGCGTGCTTCTGCTTCTCCGGCGTGTGTCCGTCGATGAGGTCACAGTAAATCCGTGCGTGCTGCACCGCGCTCTGCATGTTACCTATACATCGTGGCACCAAAAACCAAACTGGCGTCTTATTATTACTATTTTATTATTATTATTATTATTATTATTATTATTATTATTATTATTATTATTATTATTAATTTATTTATTTATTTATTTATTTAGTTATTATTTTTTAAATGTATTTATTTCATTTTTGTTTCTGTGAAAATACTTTTTAATGTTTGCAATACTTTAATAAATCCACACAATCAGTACAGAACGAGTACAGAATGAGTACAGAATGAGTACACAATTTAAATCGTTTAAAGTATTTGTAGTTTCTACCGGCTTGTTTCATGGCTAACAATTTTTAAATGAAATAAAGCAAAGAAGGGTTCAAGTTTCCGGTGGGCGATAATACAAGTATCGCCTCGGTAGTTACCTATAGTCTTGAAGGCAATGCTGAGGTTGAGGTGCAGGGCGCACTGGAGATCCTTGGACCAGTAGTCAGGCAGTGGAGAGCCAAGGTCCTCCCCTGTACGACAAGTACAAGCACGAGTGACCTTGCTAAGTGACCTTGCTCAGAGAGCTTATTCAGAGACACATCCAGATTTGAGAACGTTGCCGCCCCCCCCCCCCCCCCCCCGCACATCCAGATGCATCTTCTTTTCAAATTATATATCTCTATACTTTTAAGTGAAATGCAAGAATTTCAGGTACGGCCACAACAAAAATGTCTACATGCTATATGTACAGGAAAACGTAAAGCAAATTATGAGGTGTTCGACGTTCCAAATACAGCTGCAGAAAAATGGAGCCCACAACATCACCATGAATCTCCCACAAGTACTGTCTTCCTTTTTTTCTCGACATTCTTACCTTGTAGCTCGCGCTGCAGGTCGAGTAGCTTCTGGTAGTTGACAATAGCCTGGTGAGTGTCTCCCAGCTCGAGAAAGAGGCTCGCGATGCTCACCAGCGATTTCGTCTCGTACGACGCGTCGTGCGCGCTCAGCGCAGTTTGAAGACATTCCTTTTACCAAAAACAAAAGCAAATCCTCTTGTTTCACACCGAAGCAAGTACAAAAACCGCTACGTCAGTACTGGATCGTAGGTTGTGGAGAGTGGGTGTGTGGGGGGGGGAGGGGAGGCGTGGCGAGACGAGAATTCTGATGCCTATTGTTCGGCACTGAAATAGACAGACGCGTTTTCTTCATGAGTTGATCATTTAATAGAATTTTTACACAATTCGTGTGTGTTTTCCATTGCCAATCTCAAACTCGTCATCAAGCACAGGATTTCACAGGACACAAGAATGTATTTATAGATACAAGCAGATCCCGACCCATGTCAAGATAACGGTGCAGCATGCAAATAATTCTTAGTAAAATCCTTACGACAAATATCAATTTCACACACCACAATTTGGTTATTTTGACAGTGGAGGACATTGCCAGCTATCTGTGTTTTATTCCACTGACCTGATACAAAGACACGGCGAGTTCATTATGCTTGAGAGCAGCGTGTGCGTTAGCTAAGGTCAGCTGCACTTTCATGGTGATGCCCTTCTGATTGGTCTCCAGCTTCTGGGCGGAGTTTAGCACTTTGATGCACGTGTCGTATTTGCGGCCCTGGTATAGACAACAGCCCACCTCCGTCAGCTTCTTGTAAGGGTCCATGTCTGTACAACAACAATGCTAGATTTATTCACAGTAGATACTTCTAGGGAAAGAAGAAAACGACACCTACGTGTTTAGGTTGACGCAATCCAATTTTATAGTCACATTATACTTTCTAAAAACTGACCCTTGTGTGAGACTTTATCCTAATTTTTACCCTAATCCATTACACTGGTGGTAATTCCTATTCTCCAATGCTTCAAATTAAACACAATTAGCCGTAAATGTGGCTACAAAATTAAAGGGTTTTCATAAACAACGCATTCAGCAAAAAAAACAAAAAAACTGTCGACTTCCCGAACGCAAAGTGATTCAGGGAAACCGCCTCTTCCTTACCCTCACCCACCCCTCCCCCCTCCCACGACATCTTTCTCCGCCCGCCAATACCCATGTGCTCATCGTACTGCAAAATCGATATCATTCTCAATCCTCTATTCTTCTATGTTTCATGACTATTTATTTCTAAAATTGACTACGACTCCGGCAAAATCGTGACTTTCTCGGTGACATTTTGTTGGCACCGTTTCGGAATTGTCGACTGAGTGGCCCACTCTTTTGTTTTCTCTACCATTAGTGATTACTCACCCGGTATTTTATCGAGTAGTTTATCGGGAATGGTGACGATCTGTGAGGCGATCGTCGCAATGTTATTGGTCAGCACATCCACGTGGTTGTGGTCGGCATCCAGATTGAGGGCTTTGAGAAAGGAGTGGAGAGATTCGCGGTAGTAGCCGAGATTGTGCATGGCAATGCCCAGCAAATAGTGTCCCTGCAAATGACGTCAGTCATTCAATTGTATATTAAGCTAGGAATCTTACCACTCTAAAAAAATAGAAGAAAAAATTCCAATCCAACGATGAAACTTTTTTGTTTTAATCATACACTTCATCACTATTAGATGGTGACACCTAACGTAGCATCCCATTTACCGTGACGTCCCACTGGGCACCTCCAGTCACACGGTTTACTGAGAAACTTGCATCAGCGCATCTAAAGATCGAAAAGTACGTAGGTCTCCTGTATATAGAGTCATAAAACAGTCTAAAAACTCTGTGCATTCCCATTACTTGTGTATTCTCCTTGCTTACCTGAGTATTCCCATTATTCACTTGTGAATTCTCGTTATGTACCTGTACATTCTCGTGACTTAGCTGCGTATTCTCGTCACTTACCTGTGTATTCTCGTGGTCCATCGCTATTACGCGCTCGGCATCTTTCTGGGCCAGTTGGTAGTTACCGAGCTCAATGTACACCGCCGCACGGCCTACGCATACATAACATGTAACCACTCATCTTCTGTTTTTGTTTTCTTTATAACCATTTGACACTATTGTCAGAGAAAAAATATATAAGAAAGATGCATACAAATGTAAGTTATGTCAGTTTGGGTACATGTTTGGGTTCAATTATGAGATTTTTTTCAAATTACAAAAAAAAAAAAAAATGTCTTTAAACTACTACAACTCTTGAATGTCCAGTTGAGATTGGCGAAAATTTTGTTTTATACCTAAAACATTTTAAAAGTCTTGTTATTTACTCATATATTTATTATTTCAAAATAGTAGGTATCAATTTCATCACCCAAGCTTTAATTTCCACCCAATCCAGCTGATGTACAAAGACAATTTCTAACATTAAAATGAATAATGTAAACACACTATTTCAGATTGGAATGCTGTCATTTTCTTGTCTCTCGTGTGTGTGGGTGTGTGTTTTGTGAGATGGGGGGGGGGGGGGGAGGGGGGAGGAGGGAGGCTATGGAAAATTCTACCGTACCAGCCAAACTCTCAGCGCTGAGTTCGTCAATCTCCAGGGCCTCATTATAACAGCGCAGGGCGTGCTGAAAGCTCTTGGACTTGAACGCATGCTCACCACTCTTCAGCAACTTATGAACCTAAGCAACATCACACAATTTTGTAACAAGGCATGATTTAGTTTACTTTGCATTTTCACTAGTGACCAGTACATTTTCACCTAGCTCAGGCAATCGGAGCGAAAGTTAATCCCCTGCTTACCACCTTTGGTCGAGAATCGAAGCAGGGATCGTGGATTACAAGACCAAAATTCTAAACAATTGAGCTAACCATAACCATTGTAACAGCTTTAAGAAAATACACTGAAAGACCTTCTTCCCTGCGAAAACATTCTAGAACACGACAGAACAAACACGCCATGACAAAAAATTCTTTCTTTGAGAGGAACATGAAAAATTGGAGAAAAAATGCCTTATTCTAGGTAAAGCTGCTGAACTTAACAATAAACCAAGAGTGGATTTTAAGACTAAATTTTAAAAAAAAAGCCTTAAATATACCAAAACCTTACCAAGTCCAAGCTTTGACAATTCTACACAATTCAAAAACATGGCAAGCAGGCAGGTGATCAAAACCTTATTTGACTATAAATCTGAAAATTATCTAAAAATTTGCACGACACTTACTTTAAGAGTTTCCGTTATGTGAAATGTGTTTCAGCAATGACAAATTATTTTATCAAGTTGTTTATTACGTCTTTTATCCACAAACACATACACAAACCAAATAAACTACAAGACAATAAGTTATTAAATTTAAAAAAGTAAGGGGATTGAACTGAACAAACTGGCATAAAACAACAAAATCATTTTGAAAAGCCGTGGAAAATATAAATCATACAAGAATCACACTTAAAACGAATAATAGACCAGATTTAATACTTGTCAACACTGTCCTTCACACCCAGCGTAAAGAGTTACTCATATCAAATCAGTGATAACAACACAGGATACCTCATGAATTTCCTCCGCCTCGCTGATTGCAGCACCGGAGCTCTCAGCGACACTATGTACGCTGAAGCTTGGCGCAGACTGTAAATTCGCACCACTCATGATGAATTACAGCATCCTTTTACAAATCAATCTCTTCATCAGTCCCTTATTGCCAACTGCGATCTGATGAGTTACCAGTTCACATTTTTACAGCTGACAGATCTAAAAAAAAGATCCACTGCATAGTAGTGACTACATTCATTTTTTTAACCATAAAGTAGGTGGTTTATAAACAAATGCGTAGTCTGACGTGGACCTTCATCAAACTAGAATGACCTGTGCATATTACATAAGTGAGTACCAGAATACACGACAGAGATTACAAATGACATTAGACACACGGATCATGAAGGGTCCATTGTCCCCATCCAAACAAATGGATGAACACGTTATTAGGTTGAATCCGGCGCAAAATATGAAAATCACCCTTAGATTAAGTTTTCCGAAATCGTCGATCAATTTGCTTTCTTTATGGCAGAATTTATACAACTGACCTGGATTATTGGGGGAATTCCTCACCCATTTTTTTTAATGTGTGCCTTGATAGGCTGAAACCGGTGAGATTATCAAACAGCGCGTACGGGGCTGTGATATAAGCCAATTCGCACTTTTCACTTTTGCCGAAAAGTTTTTGCGTTTCGGCTGAATTCAGGTGGGATAAAGTTATAAAGAAATGATAGGGAAAAACGTCAAAAATCAACAAAATTCTATTTTGCCAGCAATATAGTCACATGCTGGTTATTAAATGGACTGAATGATATGTAAAATAGTTTTTAAAAGATCACATGATGGCTATATAAATTCGAAAGTGTGCACGTTGAAAGAAAATTAGAATTTTGATGAATTTCCCTTATCATCTCTTTATAATTTATCCCCCAACATTTTCAGTCGAAACAACACCTCCACCGGCAAAATCAGAAAGTGCGAATTGGCTTATTGGTCTTAAACGAGTAAAGTGAAAAAAAACTAAATCACACTTTGGGAGTTCCCCAAAAAAATGCGCCAAAATTTTGCGCTTCGAATAAAAATAACCGGTTAAAATGAAAGAAATGATGGAGAGATTTCGCCTAAATGTCAAATTTCTTTTGCACCAAAGAGCGATCGAGTTTTTAACAACCCGTATACAATTTTAAAAATTGATTCAAAGTTTTAAGTGTGAGCTGTTTTGGCGAAATTTTTTCTATAATTTTCTACCACTCCTTTCACTTTTTATTCAGTTCCATCGCAGTCGAAATTCAGAATTCTTGCGCGTTTTATTCGAAACACTCAAAGTGTGAGTTGGCTTGTCTGCTGGTCCCGTTTCCCATATTATTGATTGATTGATTGTAGTTTATTCTAATTTTTTTTTTTTTATCTCAGTACAATACATGCAAAATACATACAAACAATATATATATATATATATATATATATATATATATATATATATATATATATATATATATATATATATAGCACATGGTAGAAAAAACGGTATTTTAAGGTAACACTTAACGAGTACATAAAAAAATGTAAAGGGTGAAGCTAGAAGTTGCAATAACTTTTACTAAGAGCTCACCCTTACAACGTTACGGAACAATATCAAAATATTCAATGCGAATAATACTAATTTGGAAATGCTATGTTTGAAACGCTATGTTCGTGCAGATTAACAGCTAATTAACATCTTCATACGACAAGAGAAAATACTTTTTCAAATGACATTTAAAACTGGAAATAGATCGACATGATCTTATGTTAGCTGGTAATGAGTTCCAATTTTTTTACACTATTATCGCCCAATTTCATTAACAATGGCCATATATCGATAAAAATAAATAATTTTGCGATTCCTTTTACACTAGCCATATATTTTCACTCCATCTGTTGTGATAAAGGACAAATGATATATCGTCATTATGTAAAGAATTTCGCAATAAATAAAATTGTTTACATCTCTCCAAGAACTATACAGAGCTGTTCTTTTGGTTACTGAATTGTATTTCGTAGAAAATGGGAGAATTTTGTAATGTACAAAATAGGAATTTATCCTTTAAGTCCATACCACTCATAGTTCATACTATTATAAATTTGTGTGTTATAGATAATTTTTAAGTAGTTTTAAACTGTCAAACCGCCAGCGTATAGCTGCGAAATAAACATAAAAATATCAGACAAAAAATAGCGTTGTTATAGAACAGACGACCTCTTAAAATCTCCATGTGGTAAATATATATAAATGTATAAATACAAAGTAGATTTATGTTTTCAAATGGAGTCCCTCATATTCTGAGTATTATTTTGATAATTTCCAGTGGTTTTTGCAGTAAAAAGGCATTATAAACAACTTAACGAACCGTTGAAGAGGTTGGCTGTTGAAAAACAACAAAATTGCCAGTGGTCAGCGAAGAGCAGGGGATCGTCTAAAAAAATGGCTCTTCACGAATAACTCTTTATACGGGGCTGTGACTCGAAATCGCCAGAATGGCTACGCGTAATGTTATTAAGAGAAAAGGTAGCAATTTGCCCATGTGTGATATGATAACTGTTTTGACTGTAGTTTTTACAATGGAGTGTTTGCGTACACTCAGTCACAGTTAAACAAGCCAATTCGCACTTTCGGATTTTTCCGGTGGAGGTGTTGTTTCGACTGAAAATGTTGGGGGTTAAATTATAAAGAAATGGTAAGGGAAAAACATCAAAATTCTAATTTTCTTTCAACATGCACACTTTCAAATTTATAAAGCCATCATATGATCTTTAAAAAACTATTTTACATGTTATTCAGTCCCTTTTATTATCAACATGTGAATATGTTTCTGGTAAAATGGAAATTTGTTGATTTTTGCCGTTTATTTCCTATGATTTCTTTATATCCTTATCCCACCTGAATTCAGCCGAAACGCAAAAACTTTTCGGCAAAAGTCAAAAGTGCGAATTGGCTTATTGAATGAATGTGGTATTATCGTCCTCAGTCTACTCGTAAAAACCACACTGTTGGCATTTCAATCAGATGTTAGTATAGTTCTGTGTCGACAGTAAATGCCTCAATTTGCAGAATTGATTTTATATATGTAATGCACAATTTGTCGAAAATTCAAGCAAGTATTTGAAGGAACGTGTTATTGGATTCAATAAAGCACGCCGATTAGCCAGTATATCATAGGAAATAATCTCCAAAATTCCATAATCTCCATTTTCCATTTAAGATATATACTTTGAAATCTATTAAGCTGTCAGATAAGCTTTTTAAGATCAGTTAAAATAAATAGTTTTTTGTGGTATTAAATGTAATGTAAAGCCTGACAGTGAGGAAAGCAGAACGTGGACTTTTTCAGCTCACCCTGCATCGACCGAAAAGTCTTGTCTGGGCACACGGGGAAAAAGAAAGCTCCTGAAGAAGAAGAAGAATTCTCATGAGTGTTCACCAACTGCAACTATACCTAAAAAGCAGCCGGGCATTGTAAATTTTAGCATGTTGCTATTCTAACATAATCTGACCTGTATTTCTTTTGTCTTGCATCCACAGTGAGGAGGGGGGGGGGGGGTGGTACGTGTTACAGTTACAGTGGAAAAACGTTGTCTTCTTTAAATAAGGCGAAAAATATGGTTCGAATTTAGATCAACCAAATTCGGTTTTAAAACGGAAGTCATAAATCTTTCCCGAAGGGTTATGAATGGGGAATTATTTATATTTCTAAATTGTAACTCCACAAGTAATGGGACAGCAACTTATTAAAAGCAGGGGTTTACGGGACGCGGATATGCGCGTCAATGTCGAAAAAAATTGGTCCGGGACGCAAAAAAAAAAATTGGGCTTCTCTAGGAGACGCATAAAAACCTGTCTTCACACGTGCATTGTTACTGAAAAAAATTATCTACAGTTTAAGCACTTCGTACGGTCCTACAAAAACACGCTGACTTGCGAGGCTTTTGCAGGGCTCGAAGTTAACCATTTTTACCAAATTTCTTGGGGACCCGGCCGAAAATCCTGGAGCCCGGATAGATATCGGCTATATATTAGAAAAATGACGATATTCACATAAGTGTAATTTATTTCTCTTAATTATTCGTACACATATCGGTAATACAAAGTCTTCAGTTTGTCTTTTTATTGTTTATATTGCATTTTGACTCCGAGTTCTTTCCACAGCCCTATTTCATCTTCTGTAAAC
The DNA here is from genome assembly GCA_949752745.1 of Protula sp. h YS-2021. NCBI lineage: Eukaryota > Metazoa > Annelida > Polychaeta > Sabellida > Serpulidae > Protula > Protula sp. h YS-2021. Next base: position 24,264,194 of record OX457033.1, on the reverse strand, counting down.
ATCGTTTATATTGACCATTAACTAAGGCCTTTCCGAAAAACAAAATTGTGGGGCCTGCGGGGCCCCAAGTCTCGAAAATCGTGGGGCCCGGCCAGAAATTATGCGACCTCGGACCCTAGGGCCGCGGCTAATTTCGAGCCCTGCTTTTGCAATAATGCTCATTAACGATTCCAGATTCAGTTTCCCGATTTTGCGTTGCTGTGTAAACTGGCCCTGGGTATACCGGTTTCGTCTGTTCCATGTGAAAGAAGATTGTTGGTTTAAAACGCAATAAAAACAAAAACAGATTAAACCTTGAGCGGTTGAACCGTTTAATGCTCATTAAACCGAAAGGACCAGTCATAGAACAATTTGCTTTTCCCGACGCTGCCAGATTGTTAAACAATATGAAAAGCAGGCCTGGTTAGATGAGAATTGATTGCTTTTAGAATTTTCTTAATTCGGAAACTCGATTTTTGACCAATGGAAAAACGAGATTTTTCTTTACGACACCTTAATGGAAATTTGCGAACACCAGTAAAAGGCACCTGCGAAACATTCTAAAAGCTCGCTTTAAAAATCACGTGCAAAAAAAAAAATACACACGTTGTAAATCATGAAGACACTATAACACTGCTTCATTTTAGAGAGTAGGATGGACAAATGAAGAGAACGAGTTCCTCATTCAGTATGTTGATGCCCGACGCTCGAACCGTGTTTCGTGGAAGGAATGTGCCAAGGTTCTCCAGGATTTGTTTGGTAATGTGAGATCTAGTGAGTATAGATATTGTAAAAAGTTCTTCGTGTTACATCAGTGGAAGTAAAAACTACGTTTTTGAAGTCGACTTATTTATTTCTTTTGAACCAGAAATAAAAAACTGGATTCGTCCTCCTATGTGTATTTAATTGATAAATGTTGTACTGGCTTCATACAATAAAATTTCTTAGCGGGAAAAAGAAACGGCTTGGAAAATTATTAGACTTATTTCAACAGCATCATTCTTCTGTAAAAATACAATGACATTAATTAGTTAGACAGTAATTGAAAAGTCCAAATAGAGTTTTTTTGTCATAGGTGCAGTTTTTTCTCACCGCAAAATATACCCGAAAGATTCCTATGCCATTGAAATATAACAATATGTATGGAGGTCATATGTAACAATAAATTAAGGGTATATATTCAGTCATATGTAACGATAAAATAAGGGTACATATTCTTAACCATGAATGCATGCCGATCAAACCAGTTCTGTTGATTGAATATAAATATTTATGTATTCATATATCATACTTCGATAATTTAAAAATACTTTGTGAAACAATTGAAATTCTGCCTGCAGCGGAAGCGTGTCGTGCGCAGTACTGCAGGGTGACACACATTCAGAAATCTGCTTCTGTTAGCGTTCAGACTGACATAACTTTTGGACCAAGGTACGCACATCTTGCAATTGGTGAACAACTGTAATAGCCAAATACTACTTCAGCTTTTTCTTCCCGTATTGCTGTGAGAAATACATCTCGGTGTGATGAAGCATTTAACGCCAAAATGCTCGTTGGGAAGTGGTTGAGCTGTATAAATAGTTCGGGTACAATTTCCTAAGTTGAAGAGATTATAAGCGGATCTGCGAAACTTTCCAACACATCAACTGGCTGCCCGTTTGAACCCGATTTGCTAACATGTTTATATTGCGGTTTGAGCATTTTAGCACCTTACCATCTCGGCACCTTTTGGATATCTCAGCAGCCACTTCTTGGGACCTCTCGGTACCCATGGAGATGCGGGTTTGGTACATGGCGCCTAGCACATATACATTTCATGTATTGGTCTATTACGTAGTCTGTTACGTAGCGCGAAGCGGAGGACTGTAGTATTCGGGTTTGTCTGTCTGTCTGTTGACACTTAAGGTGCATGAATTTGTGTTATCTGTGGCTGTTGAGGTGTTTCCACCATATTTAGATGTGCGAGTAGTCTTTTGCGTGTCGATACATCCTCCTGTTCATCTGTGACTGGCTGTTAAAGTTCGGAAATTTTTCTGCACATTTGAACTTGAGGTACACAATTTTGTGTAATCTGTATCTCAAACACGGGGGCAAACACAGCTGCTATGCCTCTACTGAAATGTTGAACACCATTTGCAGATGTGCAAGAAGTATTTTGCATATCGATACGTCCGACCGTTCGTCTGTGACAGAGTTATTCTTTGTGTTGCTGCGGGGGACTCTGTCAGTTTCACTGGCAATACTTGCTTGAACCTATTTTATCGTTTACTATTTGTTAATAATGTGGCCTGTAATTTAGCTACACGAATTTGTTAAATGCATCCTGTTTCACGTTGTGCCATCCTTTGGTATCTTTTGTTTTTTTTGTTTTTTTTTTTTTGTTTTTTTTTAATTTCAAAGAAAAAAATGTGAGCACACAATTTAATCTATTTCACAGATTTATATTACCGGAAGTGGAGTACGCTGTTGTAAATGAAAACTGTGACAGTTTCAATAATTTAAGCTTATTTGAAATGTGTGTAAATGTTTGCTTTAACTGTTTGTGTTGATTATTGTAGGGACGACGTTCATTGGTCGTTGCAAGATGTGCGACATCGTGAGAAACCTGTTATTTTAAATCATTTATTGGTAGGTTCAATCATTAATCGGGATTGGCAGTACCGCTGACACCATTGTCGTGGGCGTACTGTTGTTAGTTTGTTTGGCTTATTTGCTTACTTTTTAGCCCAGCTTACGTTACACGTAAGCTGGGGTATTCCTATCGGTCTGCGGATGGCGTCCGTTAGTTAGTTAGTTAGTTAGTTAGTTAGTTAGTTAGTTAGTTAGTTAGTTAGTTCGCTGTAAACTTTGTTTCAAAATGCATCTCCTCCTACACTTTTGATTCGATGTCATTTATTTTTGGTGTGAGGCATCCCTAAGGGGTCGTGCATACGGCTTGTGCTTTTCTAGTTGATCGGGTGATTTTTGAATTTTTGGCGAATTTTTAAAGAAAAAAATTAAAAATGTGTCTCCTCCTACATTTTTGACCCGATGTCATTTATTTTTGGTATGAGGCAGCCCTAAAGGGTCGTGCATACGGCTTGTGCTTTTTTAGTCGATCGGACAATTTTTGTATTTTTGGGGATTTTTTTAAGCAAAAATTTTGAAAAAAAATGCATCTACTCCTGCAATTTTGATTCGATGTCATTTATTTTTGGTGTGAGGATTTCCCAATCGGTCGTGCATACGGCTTGTGCTTTTTTAGTCGATCGGGTGATTTTTGAATTTTTGGCGAATTTTTAAAGAAATTTTAAAATGTATCTCCTCTTACATTTTTGACCCGATGTCATTTATTTTTGGTATGAGGCACCCCTAAAGGGTCGTGCATACGGCCTATGCCTTTTTAGTTTATATTTTTGAGGAATTTTTTAAGCAAAAATTTCGAAAATAATTCAAAATGCATCTACCCCTACAATTTTGATTCGATGTCATTTATTTTTGGTGTGAGTGCATACGGCTTGTGCTTTTCAGTCGATCGGGCAATTTTTGTATTTTTAGGGAGTTTTTGAAGAAAAAAACTTAAAAAGGCATTTCCCCCTACAGTTTTGAACCTTTTTTTTTTTTTTTTTTTTTTTTGGGTTCGAGGCATCCCTAAGGGATTGAGAATACATATTTATTTTTGGTGTGAGTGCATACGGCTTGTACTTTTTAGTCGATCGGGCAATTTTTGTATTTTTAGGGAGTTTTGAAGAAAAAAACTTGAAAATGCATTTCCCCCTACAGTTTTGAACGTTTTTTTTTTTTTGGGGATTTGAGGCATCCCTAAGGGGTTGAGAATCCGACTTGCGCTTTTTAGTCGATCCGACAATTTCTGTATTTTTGGGGAATTTTTGAAGAAAAACTTCAAAATGCATTTCCTCCTACAGTTTTTATCCGATTTCATTTATTTTTGCTATGAGGCATCCTTAGGTAGGTCTCGCATACGGATTGTGCTATTTGACTCGACTTGGGAATTTTTGATTTGGGGGGGGGGGGGGGGAATTTTTGATGAAAATACCTCAAAATGCATTTTCTCCGGTAGTTTTGATCAAACATCATTTATTTTGGGGCTGAGGCATGCTTAGGGTGTCGTGAATATGGCCTGTCTTTTTCAGTCGATGAGAGAATTTTTGAAGAAAAAAATTCAAAATGCATTTCCTCCTGCAGTTTTTATCAGATTTCATCTATTTTCGATATGAGCCGTCTCTAGGGGGTCATGCATACGGCTTGTGCTTTTTTTAGTGAATTGGAAAACTTTTGAATTTTTCTCGGAATTTTTGAAAAAAAAATTAAATGAATCTCCTCCTCCAGCGCATAAACCCAAGTTAAATGAACTTGCGCAGTAGTCAGATTTAACAACCGCACATCTACGCAAGTTAAAGAAACATTCGCAGTAGTCCAAATTAAGTACTCCGCATCGATGCCAGTTAAATAAACATGCGCATTGGTCCGAAATGTGAACTGCGCATCAACGGAAGATAAATAAAGATGATAACTGGTCCAAAATAAGCACCGCGCATCAACGCAGGTTAAATAAACATGCGCACTGGTCCGAAAAAAAGAACTACGCTTCGACGTAAGTTGAATAGATATGCGCAGTGGTCTGAAATGCGAACAGCGCATCAACGCAGCCTAAAGAAACATGCGCACTGGTCCGAAATTCGAACCGCACATCGAGGCAAATTAAATAAACATGCACAGTGGTCCGAAATGCGAACGGCGCATCAACGCAAGTTAAATAAACATGCGCACTGCTCTGAAATGAGAACCACGCATCAACACATGTTAAATAAACATGGGCAATGGCCTGAAATGCGAACCGCAAATCGACGGAAGTTAAATAAACATGCGATCCGGTCCAAAATAAGCACCGCACATCAACGCAAGTTAAACAAACATGCGCACTTGTCCCAAAAAAAAGAACCACGCATCGACGCAAGTTGAATAGACATGCGCAGTGGTCTGAAATGAGAACCGCGCATCAACGCAAGTTAAATAAACATGCGCAGTGGTCCCAAGAAAGAACCATGAATCGACGCAAGTTGAATAGACATAAGAGTCGGGCATCGACGGGACTTAAATAAACATGCGTTCTGGTCCGAAACGCAAATCGCGCGTCAACGCAAGTTAAATGAACCTGCTCACTTGTCCCAAAATGCGAACTGCGCATCAACCTAAAGAAACAGATATACTGGTCCGAAATGCGAACCGGATATCAACGCAAATTAAATAAACATGCACACTGGTCCGAATTGCGAACCGCACATAAGCCTAAGTTAAATAAACATTTGCTCCGGTCCAAAATAAGTACCGATCATCAACACAAGTTCAATAAACATGCGCAATGGTCCAAAATGCGAACCACGCACAGGGGTGCACATAAGACCTTCGCATTTCGCCATGGCGAAGGTGAAATCCATTTGGCGAAGGTGAACAGATCCACCTTCGCCAATTTGGCGGAGGTGAATTTTTTCATAATCAAGCTTGATCAAAAGGTAAACGCTTTAGATGAAAGCTACAAATCGGTCAGGACTGAGTTACTGCCGATGTAGCTCTATAAACACAAACTGGACAATATATTTAAGAAGATGTATAGTTTATATGCAATTAACAAATTAAGTTACAGTTTTAGTAAGAGGGTTAATTTGGCGAAGGTGAATTCGATTTGGCGAAGGTGAGCTGAACGTCCTTCGCCAAACTGGCGAAGGTAAAAAAATCCTTATGTGCACCTCTGCACGCATCAACACAAGTTAAATAAAAAACATGTGCGCTGGTCCGAAATGCGAACCGCACAGCAACACAAGCTAAATAAGCAAGCACACTGGACCAAAATAAGCACCTTGCATCAACGCAAGTTAAATAAACATGCGCACTATTTCGAAATGCGAACTGCCCATTAACGCAACTTAACTAAAACATGCGCACTATTCAAAATAAGAACAGCGCATCAACGCAACTTAAATAAACATGCGCACTGGTCCAGAATAAGAACCGCGCATCAACTCAAGTTAAAGAAATATGCGCATTGGCCTGAAATAAGAACCGCGCATCGGCGCACGTTAAATAAACATACGCAGCGATTCGAAATGCGAACTACGCGCCAACGTAAGTTAAATAAACATTTGCACTGGTCTTAAATAAGCACTGCGTATCAACGCAAGTTTAATAAACATTTGCACCGGTCCAAAATAAGTACCGATCATCAACACAAGTTAAATAAATATGCGCAATGGTCCAAAATGCGAACCACGCATCAATACAAGTAAAAAAAAAAACATGCGCGCTGGTCCAGAATGCGAACCGCACGGCAACACAAGCTAAATAAGCAAGCACACTGGACCAAAATAAGCACCTTGCATCAACGCAAGTTAAATAAACATGCGCACTATTTCGAAATGCGAACTGCCCATTAACGCAACTTAACTAAAACATGCGCACTATTCAAAATAAGAACTGCGCATCAACGCAACTTAAATAAACATGCGCACTGGTCCAGAATAAGAACCGCGCATCAACTCAAGTTAAAAGAAATATGCGCATTGGCCTGAAATAAGAACCGCGCATCGACGCACGTTAAATAAACATACGCAGTGATTCGAAATGCGAACTACGCGCCAACGTAAGTTAAATAAACATTTGCACTGGTCTTAAATAAGCACTGCGTATCAACGCAAGTTTAATAAACATTTGCACCGTCCCAAAATAAGTACCGATCATCAACACAAGTTAAATAAATATGCGCAATGGTCCAAAATGCGAACCACGCATCAATACAAGTAAAAAAAAAAACATGCGCGCTGGTCCGAAATGCGAACCGCACGGCAACACAAGCTAAATAAGCAAGCACACCGGACCAAAATAAGCACCTTGCATCAACGCAAGTTAAATAAACATGCGCACTGTGTCGAAATGCGAACTGCCCATTAACGCAACTTAAATAACATGCGCACTATTCAAAATAAGAACTGCGCATCAACGCAACTTAAATAAACATGCGCACTGGTCCAGAATAAGAACCGCGCATCAACTCAAGTTAAATAAACATACGCAGTGGTTCGAAATGCGAACCACGCGCCAATGTAAGTTAAATAAACATTTGCACTGGTCTTAAATAAGCACCGGCCATCAACGCAAGTTAAATAAACATGCGCACTGGTCCGAAATTCGAACCGCGCATCAACGCAAGTTAAATAGACATGCGCAGTAGTTCGAAATGCGAACCACGCTCCAACGCAAGTTAAATAAACATTTGCACTGGTCCAAAATAAGCACCTTGCATCAACGCAAGTTAAATAAACATGCGCACTGGTCCGAAATTCGAACCGCGCATTAACGCAAGTTAAATAAACATGCGTAATGATCCGAAATTCGAACTGCTCATCAACGCAAGTTAAATAAACATGCGCACTGGTCCAAAGTGCAAACCGCGCACCAACGCAAGTTAAACAAACATAGGCACATGTCCAAAATAAGCACCGTGCATCAACGCAAGTTAAATAAACATGCAAACTGGTCCGAAATGCGAACCGCATATCAAGGCAACCTAAGAAAACTTGGGCTGTCCGAAATAAGTACCGCTCATCAACGCAAATAAAATAGACATGCGCATTGGTATAGAATACGAACCGCACATCAACACAAGGTAAATAAACATGCGCACTGATCCGAAATAAGAACCGCACATCAACACAATGTAAATAAAGATGCGCATTGATCCGAAATAAGAACCGCACATCAACACAAGGTAAATAAACGTGCGCACTGATCCGAAATAAGACCCGCACATCCACAAAAGGTATAAAAAAACATGGGCCCTCGTCAGAAATGCGAACCGCACATCAACGGTAGTTAAATAAACATGCGCACTGTTCCAAAATGGGAACCGCACATCTGCGAAAATTAAATAAACATGCGCACTTGTCTGAATAAGAACCGCGCATCAAGGCAAGTTACATAAATATGCGCACTGGTCCGAAATGCGAGCGTTGTTTGAAGGTATCTATGGCAGACTATCCTGTCTACCAGAGATACAAAAAATCTGTTTCCCATTTTTCTGGGAAAGAAATCTTTGTATGCATTTATCGGTCTATGTTCTGGTCCGGTGCTAAATTAATTATTTGGCTAGCTCTTTGCCGTCTCATCTTTTGAAGCCCAATTTTTCAGGAAAATTCCCTTGCTCATGCACGCTGGAATTGGTTTTATTGCTTTTCGTAAGCTGGGACTTTGTCCTTGGACAAACTTGTTTTTTTTTGTAGAAACAATCCGTATTTATGTCTCTATTTAGGTAATTGTGTGAACCCCGGTAATTTTAAGACATACACATCTGAATCTTGCAATATTACAATATTCTAATATATATAAAACACTGTATTGTTTAAAATAAGAATTCTGAACCAAATAAGAAACAAGATAATTTTGGTAGGCTATTCCGGAATGGACTACCGATAATTCAAATGGCACAGAAATCAATAGTGCCTCATTATTTTAAACCAAAGGATGAAAATAAGTTCAACAGTGTAACTTCTTCTCTTTTGGCGGAAGGGAAATAAAGGTAAAGGAAAATAAATATGGAAAAATTGAATTTATATTTGGCTTTTTTTTTTAAATGTTTGGTAGTTCAATGTTGAAAAACCAATTGAAATTAGAATTTATAAAAAGTTTTTTTTTTTTTGTATTTTCAATTTTTCCATGTTTTTTTTTATTTATAAGACAAGAAAATAAGTTGTTTAAATAGTTTGCAACATGAAATAGTGAAATAATGAAAAAAATCGATTTCTGTGACATTCCATTTATCGGTAGTCTATTCCGCAATAGCCTACCAGAAAATATCTGGTTTCTTATTTGCTTCACAATTCTTATTTTCAATAATACGGTGTTATATATGTGCATATATGGGCTTTAACTGAAAGCAATGAGGTGAAAAATCTTTTCGCTATGGCTGTTCCATACGACAATAGTGCTTAACAATTGCATTTCTATCTTTTTATTAGAGGGAAAAAATAAGAACGAGAAATGACCGAGATGACGATGAGACTGCTTCGGAGCCAGAGATCCATGTGAGAATTCTTTCTGTACCCATTGAAACTGAATACTTGCAAGACACGGTTCTTTATGAGAGACAAAAGCGAGCTGATGAGCAGTCAGCCAGCAGAATCCCGATCGACCACAGCTATGCGGAGGAGAGTGCAGCTGCCGCCAAAACGGTTGAATTAAACGGCCATTACAATCAAACAGAGCGTTTCTCTTAACAAAAATAAAAATAATAAAACAAGCCAGGGCGGTTTTACCAATGTGAAAACGACTGAGAGTCTTTTGTCAGTTTTAACGTGCTGCCAAAAAATTCGTTAGTACAAGGAAAATTGGCTGTTCAGACTCATAGTTCCTGTTTTATAGCGGAAAGCGTGATGTTGAACATGAATACATGCTGTAAATGTGTTAAGTGATAAGGCAGGCGCCAGGCTGGTGCTGATTAAAAGGTGAATTAGGAGAGAAACGGGTGCAGGTGTGTTTGCTAATGGAGAACGGTAACGATGGTCATTTGGCGCTTGATCTTTACACGTTGAGTTGGTGAGTTGATACAGTAATGTGAGTCGAGGAGAAGTCTGTCGGACAGTTCTACAGCTATCGACTCGTAACTGGCAGCTTTGTAAAGCTCTGTCGTATTTCCTCGTCATTATGCGTGGGACAGTAGAGGCGAGTTGTTGCAGTGTTACTATGTACCGGACAGCGTAGAAGCGAGTTGTTGCAAAATTTAATTAGATTGATTTTGTAGCATTAAAACCAGGTACTTTTAAAGGTGGCCAAATAGTTTAGGCGGTTTACAAAGTAACTGACTGAACCAGGCAGTTTACAAACTACGTGACATTTTTGGGTACTATGCAAATGCTTGATTTGACAGGCGTAATTCTTAGAGCCCCCCCCCCCCCCCCCCCCACCCACCCGCGAATGGAATATGCTGCACACAGGTGATCCATTTTGTTGAGAAATTTGGTGTGTTCTGAATGAAACATTGTCCATGTAATAACGTACAAGTGGGATGGGCAAAAAAAACCAATAAAATAGGTATGGCATTTGGACGTGGGTGTCATGGTGGGGATTTCCTTCCAATGGACAATGTAACCCTACTGCCACTGTAGATTTAAACGTATCAGTTAAATGTTCTTATGAAAGATTTAGTACATTTTGAATCATTAAAAAATGTTCATGAAGACATTTTGTATCAGTGTTCTATTCTGTTTGTATTTGTTGTAGAAACCCAACCTGCCACTGACCGCTATTTACATGTATTTATATGGCGTAGCGTAAAGTCAATTTACTGACATTTAACGTATATATATATATACAGCCGGACCCACTTAATATGAACACGGTTAATATGAAGTTCGCGTAATATGAAGTTCGCGTAATATGAAGTGATTTGCTTGGTCCCAATGTAAATGCCTTGGTTTCTATGGACAGAAATTCACATAACATGAACACGTCTAATATGAAGTTCACGTAATATGAAGTCCAGCATAAGGTCCCATAGGCCACATTAACTGCATAATCTGTTCGCGTAATATGAAATGCACGAAAGGCCAAGAACAAAAACACACGTCCACAAAAGACTTTGAGTAAGTGTCAACACTGAATGCTACTGTTTATTAAAGGTATTATTCTGGGGCGGTCACAAAAGGGTCGCAGTTACACTTTGGGAATCTTTAAGCTGATAAAACAGTCGCTTGATTCAAAGTTATTGCGTACCAATAACGTAATCAAACACTCGGGTATTGGAGGTTGCATTGCATTCCAAGGATTTTACATCTTACTCCGGCCATTGATCTATAAATTGCGTTCGGGAGTAATGGTTAATTGTACTTCGTTTGATTCAAAGCTATTGCGTTTCAATGCTGTAATCAAAATTCAGGGTATTGGTGTAATGCATTCCAACGATTTTTATATCATACTCCGGTTATTGATCTATTAATTACGTTCGGGAGTAACGGATAATTGCGCGTACGAAACCGTACAACGGTGCATAAAATTGCTTATCAATTATAAATCAAATCATGGAGGAAACTGCTACAACTACGGAGTTTTCTCCAAACAATCGAAAATAAACGCAATAATCGTTCCAAAATAAACAATAAATCCATGCCTATTGATTGTATGGGTGATTGAAAGTGTGATGTGTAAAAGTTCGTGTAATATGAAGTTCGCGTAATATGAAGTATTTTGCTCGGTTCCGACGACTTCATATTACGCGGGTCCGACTGTATATATATATATATATATATATATATGTTACAGGTTTAGTAGTTCTTCAAAACTGTGTATCCCTTTTCACATCGAAAGGAATCGGAATTTATAACATTACCGTCCAAAATAACAAAATTTGGCGTGAAATGTGACATAGGTTGCATAGGATAAAATATCGCTAAATTCAGGTACTGAAGTATTTCATGAATGATAGTTTGGCAATCGAGTGCTTTGAGTATATTAATTCAAAATCTACTATTAATTTCGTTAAAATACTACGTTGTAAACAGGAAAATTCTCAATAAAAACATCGAAATTGATTGAGCAGTTATTACACGAATCCACTAGGGATTTCATGAAATCCCTAATGTCACAGATTCCCTGTAATATATATATATATATATATATATATATATATATATATATATATATATATATATATATATATATATATATATTAAACTAGTAAAATAATAATATAATATGAGATTGTTCTTATGATTGTATTACTATAAGTTTATTATTATTATAAGTCGAATTAAATATATCCTTTTATAATTGTTTATAAACCGAGACTGGGTGGTCAGTTGACCACTGAAGTGGGGCCACTGAGAGTAACAGCAGTGAAGATTGGTAAAATTTAGGGATACAAGTGATGTCAAAAAACGCTTCGGAAGATTCTAAGTGGTGCAATTAGTCTAAGATAACTGCATTTTTACGGTAAGAATAATAATACAACTGGGCGAATTATATTACAACTGAGTATACAAAAGAAACTCTTGAAATTAAATTCAATTGAAATCAAGGCTGGTCACATTTACCGAATCTCAATTCGGTATGCAGTAGAAAAACTAATAAATGGAATAACTCACTTTGGATTTCACCGACACAAATGCTTGCAAAGTTAACAAACATGTGAAACAGTCATTAAGTACTGTGATGAATAAGAAGTGCTGAAAATGTGAGGCAAACCACTTCAGCTCCGAAATTCAACTGTATAATTTTCAGGCATTAAAACCAGGGTATAAATGGACAGCCTGACATTTTCAGGACATCTGCTTGGGCTTTATTGACTTAAGCCAGCTATAGATAGCCTGGCTAACACTAGATAAACCGATTACGGCAATACTTTATACATTATATATTTAAAATTCACCCATAGAATTTCAGAGGGAGGAGTTCAACAAACAAAAATCCAATGAGTGATGGTAGTTTTTTTACCTTCATATAAAATATCAAAATATGTATAGCAATGTTAGGAATAGAATTAGCTCAGGGCCAACGTATTCTTAAAACGGCAATGGCTCTAAGCTCTTTAATGATTGAAATTTTATCCCATAATAGTAAATTGAGAGCATTTAACGGTACTTTAAATTTTGTGAACTGCGATTTTGTGAATTTTTAAAATCTGCATACTGACAGGTGGATGGTCAGGCTTCTGCGGAAACTGACCCTGGCAGCTTGTGTATATTGCCATAGTGGACTTTTGCTGACCTGGGAAGACCCTTTGGGATGCGACACTTGTCTTTATGATTACTGAATGGGCAATATGTGAACACAACGAGGCTTTATTCTAGGCCGAGATATCAGTTTTTTTTTAAAGCGCAGCCCGATCAGACCTTGTTTGCTTGACTGTCGGTTTGAGAAAAGTATACTCAGTGCACTATAACGCCGTGGATCCTGTTAAGCGCAAAACTGGCTTTAAATAGTAAGTAGTCATAAGTTAAAAGCTAAAAACTAAAATTTAAAAGTATTAGCTTAAATATGCAACTGTAACTTTTTAAAATTTAAACAATTTCAAAGTCCATCATCGCATTAAGATTTCTACTAGAAAGATTGAAGCGTCTTCGAGAAAAAGAAGTCTCGCAAATTCTAACGTTGAAGAAGGGAGGTGTTAGACCAAGCACCAGTCTTTAAAACAGATTTTTCTTCTCGGAGCCGATGTACAACAGTTTTGCAGAAGTTGTATCTTCTTTTCCAATTGCGCAATTGCCAATCGAAAGATAAATGAGTTTTATTTTATTTTATTACATACTCTAGTAACCCAGAAAGTTGCCGATAGTTATCGTACATGCAACCAAATCAGAAACGCTACAGATAGAGTAACATTGTTCAAGTTTTACTCATTGCTTCCGTAGTTTTGATACATATCTTAGTGAACAACCCTTAATCAATGTTATTGACATCTTGCAAAAAAAAAAGGTTATCAGCTCATATGATTTGTACCTAAAATGCAAAGAACTAACTTTGTCCTATTCCATCGCTGAAAATGTAAAGACCAATGGTGAAGAAGAACAGTTAAATACACATTTTAAAAGAAAATTTGCTTAGAGTATACCAGTAATTTTTTTTAAATATGTAAATAGCTTGTACTCAAACTATTTTAGTTAAAGCCACATACTATATAGGTCTCTTTGCTTCCTTGGTTATCGTCCGTCCTCACTGTTAAATGCGGACACTCACAGAGGAATTCAGTGACAAGTTAACGGGAATAGAAACATTTATATAAATACAAAATTAATGTAACGTTTTCAGTTCAATATTTTGATCATCAGAAGGTATCATTTTCCTTGATGAAGGTTCGTAACAACCGCATCAACCGCAAAGCTGTTGTCCACGAATTCCAGCTACATGTCTGTCAAAAAATGCTGAATTTCTGCCTCATTTCGAACTTCATCTGGCCATTCTGAATATATCTCTGAGTCGAGAACTGCTTTACCTCTTAGTTATTTTACTGCCTAAATTTCCCAGTTTTATATAGAATACATTTTTATATTTTTACCGCCGCTTGTTTATTCGCTAAGTACAACTATATCTGCTGGCATCCATGCACTTAAAAATAACCTCGTTTTAGTTCCATATGCTGGAAAGTCTCGATAATAGATGCAGCATGCAATGCCATGAAGATCTTCTAACTGCAGTAAGAGTACGTTTTGAACCCATAACCTATCTTCATTGCAATACACAACATACACGTCAAATCTCTAAATTTTCCGAGGTCGCGCCTCAGACGTATTACAAGACCAGAAGCGCTTTATCTGATACAGTCTCATAACAATGCGATATCTGTATTTATACGACAACCACACAACTAGTACCACTGATATTGTGATTATGCTTGTAAGTACACACAGCACAATAATATCCTGAATTAACCATCCCTGGCATCTGTGCTGATGCTCAGTGGTATCAATTTTTGTCAAAAGACTTGTATCAACAAATTTATAACAAACATACTCGTCTAAATTTTTGCATTTATAGTGATGTTTCTGCAACCATGTGAGAGTTTCTAAAACAGTATCATGACATTCACATATTAGGGGTTCTTCGACAAAGCAATAGTAATTGCTAGATATTCAATTGTCTTGTGTATCGCTTGAGGGATAATTCGAATCTGATTCTGCGAAAGGTCTACAAATTTTAGATGATGACACCCTGTAAACAGATTGCGATGCAAAACTTATGTTGTATTTTCTGATAGATTAATTCTTTCAAGTTTGCCAAGTTTCTCACACAGTTGAGTATCGCTTGGTATCGAAAGAAAATTGCCGCGCAAATAATTATATCTTACATTTGGTATTGGTGCTGTTTTAAATAAATCAAATGGATATTCTTTGTTTATTTCTGCAGTTTTAAATTTAAAACGATTTTTTCAAGTGCATCTAAGCCTTTCGTTGTAACGCCATTTGATAAATTTGCGGTTGCACCGATATTTAAAATGTTGCCACAAAAACGGTGCTAAAATAATGACGTAAAGTCTAACTTTCTTAATTTATTTGTGCCAAGACAAAAACTACCTTCTTTTCGCTTTATTCGCTTTTCACTCTCAAGCAAATGCGCGATTGGTGGTAAGAGTACATAAGCACTAATTCTCCAAACAAGATCTGCTCCAAAATCTCTGTACAAATAGTTACTCATATATAGAAATTCGTTGTAAAATACCAAATGCGCAATCTGCATCAAATTTTCTATATTTTTGTCACACCGTAAGATTGTTAGTCTGAAGACGCACTTTATAATATCACACTGTTTGTGTATATTCGATAAGAGGGTGCTGTGAGACTTTTCTACAGCCATTTGAAACATCTCCGTATTATTGAAAGATCGGTATAGATTGATAACTCCAAGATGTTCCAGTATGTCTATTGGCATCTGCTGATTTCGTCGTTCCTGAAGCATGTATTTAGCAAGATAGTAAGACCTTATGTACACACCCAGCTGATTTACATATATTATGAATAAGTTTCAGTTGCAGGGCCAAAACATAGGTTTCTTTAGTACATTTTCTACAATGTAGCACTTAATCGCACCGCAAATTGACAATATTTCTAAACCGTTGTTCTATCCTTCACCCAAGTCTGACTGGTTTGCCATTATGTTTAAAACAATGCTAGTTATATAAACACAGTTGTTAGTATTTAAGAAGCAGTGCAATGTTGCACTGTCATTGTCTAACTGGGTTCTTTTGAATCATAATGTTGGCATTTTGGATATTTAGAACTTGGAGACTATACAATAATGGGAAATATGTGTTTGGAAAGATAACTCCATTTCCATCGTAATATGAAACAGCATGTAAGTGAGACAAAGATATGAAGTTACGACTACCAACATTGAAATACAAAAAGGGGCGATTGGCATAACGTGTTTCAAAAATTAACCAAAGCTCTTGTATTCTTGTAAAGTCTATTCGTGTCAGGTTTTGCCAAAATTTTTGCACATAATATACATTTTCGTACGAATACATTGTTCATCCTGAAATCTTATAACTACTTCTTTAATTTTCCCCTCTGACAAGTTAGCGGAGTGAAGTCATTGTATTATTTCAGAAACGTTCCTTTAGCATAAACTGCATCTCTGGGCAAGGTAAATGCGTGTCTAAATTTCTTCATATCTGGATTTCTGCTTTCTAACAGTTCCTTACTAGCAAAAAATTTCTTACCAAGTTCTGGATCCATTCGAGCTGATCGTTTTGCCAGTGCAAAGTGAATGACGCACAACACACCAGTAAAACACAACATCGCCTTCTTAAACTATCGTTCTTTTACTAATAAAGCTTTCAGACTGGCACTTACTTTGACTGCAAGTGGTTTGCTTCCCATCAATGCCTATGATTTTTTTTTATATTTCTTCAAATGCATGTTTTATCATTTACTGGTGCTTCCATAGTATCACAATATATTCAATTATTTTCTAGTCACTCAGTTAGGTGCGCAATGAATGGCACTTATTAACCTTACTTTTGTAATGTCGTTTGGCATTAAAGTGGACTTTAACAGTTATTTCTCGTAATTTGTAAAATATATTTTACACTTAAGCAGAATATACATGTTAAGCTTGAACAAGGTTTTACCAGCATTTCTGTTGCATTTTCATTCTCCGAAAGAGTAATTACTGAATAGAGCATTCAGAAACTGCACATTCAAGCAAGGTTGGAAAGTCTATCCGGCCTATAAAAGAAGGACGAAGATGAAACGAAACAAATTCAATGAACAATACGGATATATACAGTTTTAGATGGAAATCAATCCTATTACTGATCTTCGGTTCAATTATCTTTCACTAAAAGAAAGTAATTCTAAACACATTCGTTTCATATTTACGCTTGGGGATTTTCAGTCCCTTATTTATTGCTTTCGTACGACTCGGTAAGGTGTTTCCGTATGTTTCCTTTTTCGCCAAAACCTAGTCAAGTGAACTCCTCTGAGACGGCTAGGGCTAGGAGGATCAAATTTAGCAGAGACATAATTTAGCATGTTTAATTGGTTCAGCTCATTTTTTAAAGAAATTCATTAAATTTTATTTACAAAGACGGACCTTGAAATTTGAAATTTAAAAATATTGTCACGCAAACTCCTCTGAGACGGCTAAGGTTAGAGTAACTAAATTTGGCAGAGACATAATGTGGTATGTGTATGTGTTTAAAAGTAAACGCAGAAGTTTGTTTTCAGTATTAAAGAACATTAGAAAATAGCACTTTTTTAAACCAAAAAAAACGGAATTCAGATATACGTGTTTTTGGACTTAATCCTATCGACCTAAATTTTCCACTCTTTCCACTCTTTCGACCTGAAAGTTTTCAAAAATTGAACCAGAAGTAATGTCCATTAGGCAGATATCGACTTTATTGCATTTTCACGTCAAGCTTATCTATCATACAAATAAAATCAATGAGGGTTTGAAGACAAAATGGAATTAGGATTTCAAGAGTGTCTCCATTTGATTTGCCATGCATGCTATTTTGAAAGTTCAAAGTTTATATTTACGACTTTTGGCGCAAATGAAAAACGTTTAAGTAAAAAAGAGACATGTTCTTTAGTAGTAAGTAGTAAACTGATGGAGCACATATGGCAAGATATTTATATGCCCTTTATAGATAAATTTTTATGTGAAAGTGCATGTAAAGCAAAAAATCTAAAATTGTGGGTGATAACATGAAAAAGTATTGCGCAATTTCAGATTATATTAATTCTAGCAAATTTTACTGCATAAGTCATATTACACTTTCGGTTCTGCGGGGTGGGGGCAATCTTAAGAATACACCCACTGCATTCTGTTCTGTGCATGGCGTAAGAGGCGATTTTTTTTCTTTCCAGCTCTTCTTTTACTATTTTCTCATTCTTCCTTCTTTTTTCACTTGTTTCTTCAGCAAGTGCGTCCTAACATACCCATCCTAGTTGTTGAACGGGACGCTAAACACCAAACAAACTTCCAATGGAGGTGTCGTTTCGACTGCAAATTTTTAGGCTAAATTACAAAGAAATGATAAGGTGAAAACATCAAAATTCCAATTTTCTTTCAACATGCACATTTTTATATTTGAAAAGCCATATGTGATCTTTTAGAAACTATTTTGCATATTATTCAGCCAATTTAATAGTCAACATGTGAATATGTTTGTGGCAAAACGAAATTTTGTTGATTTCTGCCAGTTTTTTTTCTATAATTTCTTTCTATCTTTATCCCAACTGAATTCAGTCGAAATACCAAAGCTTTTCGGCAAAAGTCAAAGTGCGAATCCGCTTATTGACATAGTTACAGTGAACACTGCAGCCCCCAGTAACTCACTACCATTTGTAGGATCAGTCACCATTTCACAATCTAAAATAAGTATTAGTATAAAAGTTGCTTGGAATCATGCCCTAAGCATTTGGAATACTTGAAACGTGCGTTCGACAATTTTTCTGACTGTTTTAGATAGATAGATAGATAGATAGATAGATAGATAGATAGATAGATAGATAGATAGATAGATAGATAGATAGATAGATAGATAGACGAAGAGATACATAGACAGATAGATAGATAGATAGATAGATAGATAGATAGATAGATAGATAGATAGATAGATAGATAGATAGATAGAAAGATAGATAGATAGATAAATAGATAGATAGATAGATAGATAGATAGATAGATAGATAGATAGATAGATAGATAGATAGATAGATAGATAGATAGATAGATAGACGAAGAGATACATAGACAGATAGATAGATAGATAGATAGATAGATAGATAGATAGATAGATAGATAGATAGATAGATAGATAGATAGATAGATAGATAGATAGATAGATAGATAGAAAGATAGATAAATAGATAGATAGATAGATAGATAGATAGATAGATAGATAGATAGATAGATAGATAAATAGATAGATAGATAGATAGATAGATAGATAGATAGATAGATAGATAGATAGATAGATAGATAGATAGATAGATAGATAGATAGATAGATAGATAGATAGATAGATAGATAGATAGATAGATAGATAGAAAGGAGTTTTATTCATTCCCATTATGCATCCATTCGGTTGAATTATTTGGAACATCAATAATGTTAACATGAATATCGCTATTCTCTCAAGTTCTTTTGCCACCAGGGGTGTTAGCGATATAGGCCGAATATCTTTTGTTATGTCAGTGGGAGGTAATTTCTTTGGTATAGGGCATACTTTTGCTTGTTTCCACTTGTCTTGGACATATCCCTCTTTTATTGAGGATTTGAAAATGGATGTTAGTGGAGGAGCAACTATACCGGCCAGATCTCTTAGCATCCAGATTTGGGTGTTATCGGGACCTGAAGCTTTGCCTTGTTTTACGGATAGTAGTTGTTTTTCTCATCATTGACGTCTGCAAGGTATGAGTCTGGGACTGGTACCGCGGTGTTTAGATTGGTTTTGGTTATAGGTGGTAAGTTGGCGGAAACACTTATGAGAAAATTATTGATGTTTCCTACTAACGCCTGTAAGTTCCCATTGGTTAGTTGATTTGCCATGCCCTGGAAGACACTGGAGTCGTTTCTCTAGGACCCTGGATTCCTTTTTTCTCGTTTCTCTTTAAACGATTTGAGACAATAAATTTTCTAAAACGAACTTGCTTCTGTAAAATCGTAACTAGATTATATAGTGCATAGAACAATTTTAGTAACAGTATATGCCACTAACCCTTAAACAATTTGAGGTCAAGCATTTTTATCCCCCACGAAACTAGGGAATATAGATTTGAGCTTGCACACAACATATTTAAAACTAATCTCCTCTGTGTCATAAGGTTTTCCTTTTTGGCAGGTATAAGTCTCCCATTAATCTCTGTACTCCGGAGTTATAGAACAAACCTAGACCAGGAGAAACCTGTAACGTTTTCTCAGGCACACTACTCCAGTGCTTTAACTGACACTTTAATCCTTAGAGTAATGCGCACTATGGCCCTACTAAACTGAAAATAATCTAATCTGTGGCTGACACTGAACCACGGTGCTATCGTCACTCACAAGACTGTACGCGACCGTTGCAACTTTGTACGATTCTCTATTAAACACAGAAACAGAAAAGCAAGACATTTAAATACCGTTAAATTACAAATTAAAATACAACGTTACTTTCACGAATTTTACGCTTAAATGTTTACTGAAATGCATACAATGTATCACTCCGGTCTCTTATCTCTACGATGCGATTAGAGATTCAAACTTCATACACATACTCAGGTCTGTGATCTCTAGTCTAAATTTAGAAATGTAGGATGAAAAATCCAAGCAAAATAAAAGAATATTCAACTCTTCGCATACACCACCCCACCCTCCCCCACCCCGGTGAAACGGATGAGCAACAGTCACAAAACCCTGAGGAAAATAAAACATATTCAACCCTCTGCACCCCTCATCCAACCCCCACCGACACCGCCACCCCTGGAGAAACGGAGAAGTGAGAGTCACAAATCCCACGCGATGTTACGGACAAACAAACTTTTTAGGGGAAGTGGTTCCGGGGTGTTTTTTCCTGTGAGGTGGGTTTTGTCCTAGTCTGTGATTTTAGGGGAGGGTAGCATCCGGGGGTATTTTACCCGGGGGGTAGAGTTTCATCCTACAATCGTGTAATGGGTGTTGAGCATGAGGCGGTAAAAGTGTTTCCTGTCAGATGTGCTCCTTATCTATATGTGTTCACTTACAGAGGTCTTACAAAGCCGTACATGTTAATCTTCTCAAATGACTTCAGGCACTTCGGCGATTTGGATAAGTAGGAGGGGCTTTTATTCTAGTCAATGCTTACAGCTCCTTGCTATTGTGGGTTCGACTTCCACAGAGTACTTGCATAAAGATTATTTATGCATAAATCTAGCCCTCTCCGGTGATAGCATAGCATAGTGAGTGTTTGATTGGAACAGAAAACGGCAGAGACTCCTTAATTTTTCTTCATCTCAAAGAATGTGGTGCGCGAACTCATTATGCAGTAAAAGTGGCCTAGGGGAAGCATTACTGCCGCTGTACAGTGCAGGCCGCATGTTTGCCTTTGTACTTTCTTATTTCCTCCCCGCTCCATTTAGCCCCTAGGCTTGTTTGATTTGTGTCTTAGCATTTCTTATCCCCATTGCAGTGCCCATAGCGATAGAAGAAGCTCTGTGTATAACTTTTGGGTTTCTCAACAATGTATCGTGTTTATATTGCTCTCAGCACATTTTGTTCATTATTTGAACAGCTATTCTTTGTTGTAAGATTCAGTATATATAATTAGAGTCCAGTTTATTCATTCATTTTGATTTTTATTATACACCTGACTGTGTGCGTGTAAAAAAATGACAGAAAAAAAATAGCGAGACGTAAATTTCCATGCGGTCCGCTAACCGCCCGTAATACGTATACTTGTGTTAAGGAATGAAATACTTTGAATGAAACTAACAGATAAAATAGATAAGATAAGATTTTATTTAATTGTTTTGCAACCCTTTAGGTTGAATTGCATCTGAAAAATAAAAATAAATAAAAGGACATTAGATAATATAGGGAACGTTTAGAATTGCATTTATACTGCTATAGTGATTAGTGTCTGTATAAATAGGCTCCGTTCTTAAAGGTGCAGAAAAGGAAAACGTTTTTGGTAGTATTTTTCTTTAGGGGATAAACATGATAGATAAATTGATAGAAAGAGCTTTTTCTTTGTGGAGATTCGGTAAAGCTGTCTTTCATATCAGAGTTCATTGGAAATTCAACAATCCATATGGGATCAACGAGTGTTTAAATCTGTTTGCGTTTTTATTAGGGAAGGGGTATTTCATCTTTGATCTTGTGTTGTGTTGCGGCGTTTTCCGCTCAGGTAGGAGGTGATGAAATGTGTTTGATTCATTCTGGATTTCATTGAACATCTTTCTGCAAATATCTTCGAGTCGCTCCTGTAGTGTCTTTAGCTTCGATCGATGGAGTGCTTCATTGTAGGCTAGGTGCGGGTGCGTTATTTTGAGTGCCCGTTTCTGAATTTGCTCAAGCGATATAATTTGTTCTTGTTATACTTGTCCCCCATACAGCACAGCAATATTCGATGGACTCATAGACAGTATGAAGGTCGTTTTCGGTTACTTTTGCTCGCCTTAGGTGTGACAAGAAGTATAGTTTATTCTTGGTTTTAGAGATAATGGGGTTAATATTCTGGTCAGATTTCAGGTCTTGTTGAATAATTAGACCTACAAGTTTTGTTTTCCTAACTCTTTCAATGTCGTGGCCGTTTATTGTTATTGATGAATAGTCAACGGTATTTCGTTTTGTCGTGATAATCATTTCGATAGTTTTTGCTGCATTAATTTGCATATGTTGTGTTCCGTCCACGATATTTTTTCGTTAATGCAGTGTTGTAGTTGACTATTCGAAAGTGTATTGTTCGATATGATTTCAAATGTGGTACTGGCATCTATATACTTGAAGATGGGAAGCGAAGCAGTGAGTCCCTTATTATTTCGCAGTACCCATCCATACCAAATATCGTTCCCTGAGGTACAGAACCTTTGTGAGTGCACTTGATATCGTCTGGCCATCCACTTCAGAACTGGTTTAGGTGTGTCCAGATTTTCTAGCTTTGCCATCAGTTTATTGTGGTTTATTCTGTGAAAGGCGTTTTCGTAGTCTAGGAAGAGTATTCTCGCGTTGTTGCCGGTGTCAGTATCTTCACTCCATTTGTTCAATAAGCATATGGTTTGTTGAAACGCGCTTTTTGCTTCCGAGCTGTTGGTTATCTGGTATTCTAGCTGTGTAATTCCTAAACGCTTTCATCACAACATTTTCGACTTCTTTAGCCAGAAGGGGAGTGAGAGATATGGGGCGGACGTCTTTTCTATTGTTTTTGGTGGTGTTCTCTTTGGAATTGGAATGAGTTGGCATGCTTTGGAGACATGCCCTTCTCTGATGGAATTGTTGAATATGGCAGTAACTGGTCGTGCTATATTGGGGCGAGGTCGTTCCACATCCATCCCTTAATTTTATCGGGGCCCGGGACTTTGCTTCGCTTAACTTTCATAAGTTGTACCACAACTTCTTCGATGGACGTTAAGAAATTGTCTCTAACATGGAATTTCATGTTAGCGTATTTATTGTTGTTGATGGTTCCAGATAAGACGCTATGCCGTTAGAAAAGCGCTTAATGTTCTCAGCTAGGGTCGATATGTCCTTTGCGTCACTGTCGAGAGTGCTAAGAGGATTGCTTGAGTCTTCTATGTTGAGACCAAGAATTGCTTTGACGTTTCTCCACCAAGACCTGCTATCACAAGGATCAGTACGTTGAATGTTTATAAACGTCATATAATTGCAAACGCCATATAATTTCAAACGTCATTTGTGCTTTTGTTGCGTTGTTATTTCGCGATTTGGGTTGAAATAAGTTACTTCCGCTGAACTGTCAAAATAACAAAAAACTTTCGAAAGGAAAAAAATAATTACACAAATATAAAAAAGCCGTAAGGATGTACGGACCGACACTGAAGGGGGACGTCCATACACGCCAGTAGACTGAAGGCAGACAAACAATATAGTACGCACTCAGAATGAGAATGATGTATTACTTTTGTTATATACCTGTTTTTGTTATATTTTTTCTCCTTTTAAACATTTTACCAAGCACTATTTTTGCTTTCGTTATGCTGAGTTGGGGCGACGCGGTATAAGTAATGCGATCAGAGCTTGTTTGTTTACAAAAATGTCGTCTGTAATGGCCGATAACGAAAATAAATATGAAGTTTTTCTAAACAATGTGTTTCTTGGTTTAGATAACCAACTCACCCCGACAGATCCAGTCCCGCCTGCCCCCTCCACACCCCCGAAAACCGAACCCACAGTAAACTGGACTAGTAATATTTGCCTGATTCTTTTTAAAAATGACTATGAAAATCACGATATTTATCTATTTTTGCTGCCTTTCATGCACACTAAACCATCCAAAAACATTGTCTAATGTAATAAATATCTTAGTGTTCCTTTTAGATTACTGTTTTAATATAAGCTCATAATATTGAAGGTATTTGTATGTTTACATCTAGACACTTTCTTTGGTGAAAATGGCCGACCAGAAAAACAGCTGTATTTTACAGTACAGTTGTTTGACCCAATTTCTCCGAAAAACACGCGGTACTGTTTACTATTATGAATATGCGTATAGGGAGACGTCATTCAGTCTGTCAGTAAAAAATGTATCGGTTCGTTTTTTCTATTAGTTTTGTACGCGGTCCTCTAGGCATATAATAAAGTCTATGACGTCATCAAGGGGCAATTTTTATGGGTGCACCTGACGTGCAATTTTGCAAAAATTTGAGGTATAACCAGGGCAAAATAATTTTACTTTAGTATCATTTGTTGACTCCGTCGTTGATTTAAGGTAGTGTACGGGTAAATTGTGGAAGACAGTGTGCAGGCTCTTTGTCTTCTGTTCCAGTTTATGCTAACAATTGTTTGCTATTCTGGGTTTTATTCCCACAGAGTGCTTGCATAAAGATTATTCATGCTAAAAGCTAACACTCTCCGGTGGCAGCATTGCAATGAGTATTGACTGAAACAGAAACTACCATAATTATTTTAATTGTTTCTCTTTCAATGTGCCAATTTTCAGTCAGAACGGATCATCACTTAATTTTGTACGAATAAACTCATTTACTACACTAACGATGGGACAACTGTAATGCGACTGTACCCCTTCCCACCCCCTCTATGGAGGGGCGACTGCAACATTGATTTCCGTTGTGACGTTGTGAATTTCTGGCCCAGAAAGCAATGTCCCAGACATTCACAATGGTCTTGGATGAGCTCAGCTCAATGCCAATTTCACCCAGGCTAGCTATGTTTATTTCGTTGGAAATGATGGTTAAAATGAGCAATAATAGCAAATATTTCTATTTGGAATAAACCTTATTAAATAAATTCAGTCTTGATTTAGATACAATCAAAGCATTTGATGCAATGATGGATTTCTCAATCAATTATTACATTTAATATTCAAATAATCATCTGTACAGGAATTACCAATCTTACATCAAATAACTCAGTAAACGTGCGGTCTTAAACAGCTTAAAACAGCAAACCATCAATTTACTGTATTTGAACAAAATGGCTATGGTATATAGACAGCTATTTGATCTATTGATCAATTTATCTAGGCAACTATTTTAGTTTAACACATTATTAATATATATTTTATGTCTGCTCACTCAACTACCCCGTTGTTTTTGTTTTAAATGAACAATGAAACATCACAATAGATGACTTGAATGCCAGACCCCCTTTCTCGGTCGTCAGCTGCCTTCTTTTTTGCAACCCAATCAACTGCCCCACCATCGAGTCGAAAGTGAGTAGGCGGACATCTGCTCTCTCGGACATATTATGATGATGTATTAAAACGATCAATCATCCTTACAAGTTTCCAGTCCATATCCAATACAGATGAGAACAATCCATACAAAAATGTCAAGCAATAAAGAGTTAACGGTCTTAGCTTTACACTTTATTTCTTCATTGCAGTTAGTTTATTTTGTAATGCCTTCTTTTCGTTGATAACCTTGATTCTTATCTTCGTCTAAACCACCTGTGATGTGTTAATTACAGCATATGTCTCGACCGTTTAAGTATAATCGCAATTTAAAAGCACTGTTGGTGGGAATTTGCTCATCACGATGTTTAGCATTCATTTCAGCTTATCTTTAATTTTTCACCCCTATTTTTCAGTGTAAGCATACTTACAATGAAAATTTTCAGTGTAAGTATACTTACCCTGACGATGTCAGGGCAAGTATACTTACACTAGTGTAAGTATACTTACTGTGAAATTAAAGATACCCTGTAACAACTCCACCTCTGAATGTTGCACACTTTTTGCAGTCCCAAAGTTGGTCCGATTTAGGAGGTTCCACTGTATTTGCATATATCTGCACATAACCCGGTGGCCATTTACTATATCCATAATCAAATATGACCTATTTAATGCCGAATAAAAGGTAGATTCCGTTCTATTTTTTTACTGTTGAAACTCGCTCAAGTTTCGAAATCTGAAATGCTGTTCGCCAGGAGAAGGGGGGAGAGTGGATGTACTAATGCAGTGTCCAGGCCTGTTATGAGTGCGTACATATGGCCTGATCAAGGCCTTATTATTTCTGAGAATGTAGTCAAGCAAACACGTTAAAATATTAAATATATAAAGAAAGAAAATGCGAGTTCTGCGATTGGTTTGGCAAAGTTGTGTAGTTATAACAGGCGAAACGGGTCATCAGTACAAACTGATTAGTGTCCCCCCAGAGAAGGTGTCCGTTAAATTGTGCACTTGAGATAAACTTCAATGGATTATCCCTTATTACACGACTCAACAACTCTTTCCGATGCACCAAAAACGAACCCAGGTATTTATAAAAGATCTCATAGAAGTTCATAGTTCAGCACGAAGAAACATTTAGTAGACTGATAATTAAGAAAAAGACGTTAGGATTAATTACCTTTTATTGGAAAATAGCACTCAAGGCTTATTAATTAAAGAGATAGAAATAGCTTCACATGCATAATCACACATTGTACAGCTTTATGCATTGAATCCTGGTCAATCCAGTAATGAGCATTTTATGTGTCCCAGTTTTAAAGTTACCGGGAAAGATCGAAACTTTCTTCTTTAATCACTAACATTACATTGATTTGTTTTTATATCCTGACATCAGTGCCAAAACGGACAAATATCAACTGACCGGCAATAAGACAATATAAGACAATACAACAATAAGAAGGTAAGTTACACTACGGATTAATAAGAATAAACTTTAAAAATCTGACAGATCCCAATAATTAATGCTGATTGGTGTGAAAATTGAATGTTATTAAATAAATGTAGACATTTATTATTTTTTTGCTTAGCAAATAACAAATGTAAAAACAAAGGGAAAAAGTGCTGCAATTAATTTTCTTTAAAAGGATACAAGTCCAAATTCATTTCCATTTTAGCTATACAAATTTTAGTTCCAACGTATTTGAAAGGGTTCATACATAAACTTGGTTTCTACACTTATTAGGAAAATGCGCCATTACCGGTATTTCTTGGCTTCTGCTCTTTCACATACGTAAGTCTTACATCTAAAAAGCAATTAGAAGTAGGAAATTTTCTATGCAAATGCTCTAACAAAATCTATGTTTTCTGCCACAGTTTCGAACTTTTAACGCGTTTTATTCCACTTTTGATAAGTGCACTGATCAGGTTAAAGCATGGACCCCTTCATTTACATTTTCACTTTTAAGAAAGTCATCTGTTCCTGTGCTTCATGGGCGCTACCAATGACAATATTAATTGCACTGCAATATTTTCTAAATTCCAACTATCGCAAGCTCCGCCACACCGGGACAGAGGAATTTGTGTCTGATTTGGGAGATCTTGTTGAATCCTTGTCAGAATTTGTCAAATATAATAAAAATGTCGGTGATTTAGCCGATAAGTGGTTAATACTTCGCGAAGAGTCTATTGATAAACTTCAAGGGTTTATCGATAAAATGCACAGCCTAAAGAAAGACGTCAGTATTGCTCGACTAAGCGGAGCTTCCGGTGGGATTGTCAGCGGCGATATCGCAATATTGTGTGTTATTCTGGCTCCTCTGACGACAGGCTGTTCTTTGGCACTGACAGGAATTGGTATAGGGTGTTGTATCTAGTGCTACCAGTATTGGTGCCATTGCGATTGGTGTTGGACTTGGAGAAAGGGACGTTGTCGGATATCAAAGAAGTATTGGCGAAAGATGAAAGGCAATCAAAGCAGATGTATAACAAAGCACGGCAGAGTTAAGAAATCAAGAGGAAAGTAGAGCAATACTGGGATAATTTTTACTGCTGCGAAAGGTATAACAGAAAGTGCCTTGCCAGTGGTAAATTTTTGGGCACTTTTTAATAACGCGGATGATCTTCTTAAAGCCACTGCACAAAGTGGAACTAAAATAGCTGGTCGGGTAGTTGGGGAAACACTTATCGCACTAGCATCGCAATCGACGTAGTCGATCTCATTTTAACATCAATCTATGTTCACAAAGGTTCAAGGTCAAAACTCGCAGATAAAAGTGAAAAGGAGTCCTGCAGGTTCTAAAGGAGGAATACGAGGCATTCAAATCTCCAATATGACCACCGAAAAACACGCCAAAATAAGACCAAAAGCATTAAACAGTACTTTTGTTTGACTGACACATGTAAAAAAACTAAAACAAAGGAAGATTTTCGTGAATTTGTTCTGAGCTGTTCTTGCTAATTTTATATATAAAATACAGTTTGAATTAGTTTTTGGAATTCGATTGAACTGAATTGTACACTACCTATTGTTTTCATAATGGCATAATCAGTTTTGAGCGTACTTCCAGTACAGGCAGTTCCTGACTTTGCAATTATTTTTGTATCTCCAATGTACTATTTTTATCCGTACCGTTTTAAGTATATTATTTATCAACAACAATGTTCTTTGGAGGATTCAGAGTAGATAGGTTCAGGGGTTGCAACCCCCCTTCTCCCCAAAAAAGAAAAAAAACAAGGTGTGACTGTTAACCTTTGGGGTTTTCCGAGGACAAAATAGGCAAAAATAGACTAAAACTCAAGGTTACAGAAGTTGAACCAACAACGTCAGGAATAGTTGGATCCTTCACTGATGTTATTATTGCTGTCTAATTTATGCAGGCATGTCCTACAGCCGTATTCACGAAAGTTCATTGCACTCCCACTATGCAAGTCCATGTATTGCAATTTAAGGGGATTTTACCTCTTAAAAAATAAAAAATTGTTCTTTATATTTTGAAATTTACGGATGCCAACTTAATACTTTAACCGTATTTGCTAACTCAAGGGCAAGTCTTAATATTTCAGTCGTCAGAAGCTCATTACGTAGTGTGGAACTGGGTTGGGGGAAAGGGTTGTAGGGGGAGGGTTGCCCAGTTGATGTGGTTTTATTGGTGTTTCACATCCTCTTCTAACGTTTATTTCATATCGGGAGCCCACCTTTACTAAAAATTTTTACTGGACTTAGTCAAAGAACACTCGAATATCCAGCGGTTTGATTGGCTGTAGTGGTTTTGAAACTAGCCTTATGTACTCTGCGATTCACTCGTCGATGATACCTGAGACATAGGAATACCAATGTTACTGATATTAATAGTATCCCACAGATGAATAAAAAAACTAAGATAAAGCAAACATACTATGTTATAAGATGTATTGTGTGGCAATATAATTTTCTTGTCTTGCACAAAAATAACAGAATACCAAGTATAATGAACCCTTCAACGACACAAAAAAAACCATAATTACGAAATCTACTGTTTTATGAAACAATAACAATGCCCGATTTAAACTGAACCCTTACATCAACGTAAAATAATCTGATGTCTCCACGAGCTTCAATATGAACCCTTACATCAACGAAGAATAATCTGTCATATCTGCGCGCATCACTGTAAACCCTTACAGCAATGTAGAATACTCTGTCGTCACTGCACTCATCACTGTAAACCATTACATCAATGTAGAATAATCTGACCTCTCTGCAAGGTTCAATATATGCTTTTTCCTATTTTATATTTTTCACAAAAAATTAGTACAGGGAAAGTGGGAGGGATATCCCGCACTTAAAAAGTTGGTTTTTGAAGAAACAAAGTGAATTTTGTAAGATAATTTGGCTTTAACACATACTGGAAAATTGTTGGTCATTTTTTTCCGTAGCACCTCATATCTAAAACTAATTAGGACACTAAACACTTACTCACTACTCGCTTAGCTTTGTAAATCACACCCTAAATATTTGGGGAGCCTGGAAGAAAAAATCACTAATAGTAGGGAAAAGGTTGCGCTCTTGTTTTCGATGGGGGGGGGGGGGGTTTCGCGCAATTACGGTAAGCACAGTGGAAGAAAAAATGGAGAAATGTTGTAGGATCCCAAAAATCATCTCTAGGTAAAACTACTTTTATTCTAACGATTATATTGCAAGCATAATATTGGATGTTTCTTAATTTTTTCTTCTTGTTCATCTTAATATCATGATTATTATCATAAGCACTAATTTAGTGACATTATCGACTTAGGTTTAAACCAAGGTAGAATTTTTTTAAGTGTCCGAAAGGTGATAAATGCCGTCCACAAGGGCTTTTACAACCTGAAATGGTCCGAAACTAAAACATCAAAATTCCTTTTTAAAATTAATAAAGGACTCTTATTCGAGAAGCTTTCCAATATTAATAAATGAAAAGCAGTCACAATGTTTTATGCTAAATTTTGTCATTTGTATTTCTTTGATTTGTTTAGAATGAACATAATAATATTTAGACAACGAAGTCGTTCAGTAATCGTTCAGAAAGCTTATATTTTTGTGAGCGTTGTTTATTGGTAAGACGATACCATACCACTGAGTCTTAATTGTTGTTGTTAAATAAACAGAAATCGGACACTTCGAACATAGCACGTTATATTTGGACAGTATTCGAATGGACTGGTTGCAGATGTGGCATTTTTGATCACACAGCAATGCAAACTGAACTTTTAAGGAGTGGACTGTTTGTAGATGTGGTAGTTGCAGCTCACACAGTAATAAGGGCTGAGAGCGTTTTATGCAGTGAACTGTTTGCTGATGTGACATTTGCGACTTACAACAATGTTGGCTGAAAGTGCTCACATGATCAGAATTTTTAAGCTTAAAAATGAGAAGGGAAACGTGGAAGACATGTATATGGCATATTATAAATTTTACAGCACAGTTTTGTAACATTTAGGAACGTCCAAACCTGTTTTGGACAGGACGATAAAAACCTGGTTTTAAATGGAGTTTTAAATACTGTGTCCAAAACTTGCCAACCCTGATTTTAACATCTAAACTGTATACAGTGAAACCTCCCTCAAGAAAAACACTTTAGCATCGCAACTCAGTAATCCGCAAAATCTTCCATGCAAGTTGAATTTCCCATTGATTTTTGTATTCGAAAAATCTGGAAAATAGGGAAATTTCCCCATTTAAGACACCTGATACATTTGTCAGTTCAAACTATAGGTTTTACTGTTTGAAACACCCTGCATTATTAGGACAAGTTAATTGGAGATCTTTGCCTGCTGTAGGCAGTCTGTAACAGATAATTCAATAAGAATCTGTTCTTATTTTTTATATGGGGATAGGGGTTTTGGTCTCTTTACAGATTTCGTAACAACAAATTTAATGTAATTTAATGTAATTCAATGTTATTCGGAAGTGGTCTGAACGAGAGGTTCTGTTTACAGGGGGAATGATTTACACAGACCGTCAGGGTACAAGGTCCCAGTGGGACCTCTGAATCAAGGCCACCATCAAGGGTTTTATAAACTACCACAAAGCCAACCATTATGCAGTAATTTGCGTATTAATTGTGTTTGCATGAGTAGTTTAATAGCTATACGTCACTTGATCACAGCCAAAGCCCAATCTCAAAAGAACAGGAAATATGCTTTGATCGCTTGAAAGGGCTATTCAAGTAAAAATATCCATTTTTGTCAAGAATAAAGACATTATTTTTCAATGGTTGTCAAATCTCAAATATAATACTTATTATAGGAAAGAACCTTTAAATACACACCCGAGACTATATAAAAAGTAGTAAATAAAAATGCTTTTAATAATATTTGCACAAATTTGCACATGTCTACCATCCACATAATGTATTCATAATCACACATAACTTATTCAATGACGAATAAAAATCAGATCTTCGGTGTTATTTTTTCATGTGTAAACTCCCTCCAGTTTGTATATTTGGAATGCTGTCCGCCGGTGGAAGGGGCGCAGTCTAGACGTATCATGAGTGCTTACATATGGCCTGATCAAGACCTCAATATTTCTCAGAATGTAGTCAAGTAAACAGTTTAAAATATTTACTGAGAAACTTTAGCGGCGCCACTTCTATGCATTTATTAAGAAAGAAACAGAAAGAAAATATTGCGATTGATTTCACAAATCCGTAAAGTTAAATCAAGCAATCAGTAGATTAGTATCCCCCGCCATGAGGGTGTCAGTTAAACTTCACTTAAGATAAACTTCAATGGAAAATCTCTTATTAAATGACTCAACAAATCTGCCCCAGGCACCTACAGTCTAAAACGAAACCAATTATTTATAAATTATTGCATACAAGTTCATAGTTCAACACGAACGCTCATTAAATACAATAATAAGTAAGAAAAGACATCAGGACCAATCGCCTTTAATCTGAAAATAGCATTCAAGCTCAAGGTATATAAAGCAAAGCCATAGGAGAACTTCACGTGTATAGTCACTCACTGCACAACAGTGATTCCAGGTCAATCCAGTTATCTATGAGTCTTTTGTGCAGATCTTTAAGTTACCGGGAAAGATTGAAACGTTCTTCGTAAGTCACTGACACAACATTGACTTGTTCTTTCATACTGAAAGTTGTGTCAAGAGGAACACATTTCAACTGAAGCACAATTAATATTTCATTGGAATCACTTTTAAATAAGGTAAGAAACATCGCATATTTAAAAAGATGAATTTATCACAAATCTGATAGCTCGCAAAAATATATACTGAATAATTAGAATGTTGAATTGCTTAAAACTTATATTTTATTTAAAATTCGACAAATAAAAATTTAAAGTAAAATTGTATACGAGAGGTAAAACAGCGCTTAATGTCTTTTCTAGCATTAAATGGTAGATTTGGTAGCATATCCGCACATTCATTATCATAAAGGTTATCTGTTACTGTCATTCGTAGGCACAACTGACAACATTATGGCGTTTACTGAAATAGTTTCAAAACTTGCAACAGTTGCAAACTACTCCGGGCTTTGGAAGGACCATCAATTTGTATATCATCTAATCCAAGATGGAAATGTGAAAGACTTTATCCGAGGTTTTATTGCAGGCTCTAAAGCTATCAAGGAGAAATATGACAAGCGTTTTGATCCTCGGTTCAAAGTAGATGAGGAATTTGTGTCCGATCTGAGTAATCTGGTGGAATCGTTGACAAAATTTGTCAAACATAACCAAAACTTAGGCAAGGCAGTCGACAAGTGGTTAACACTTCGCAAAGAGTCCATTGATAAACTGCAAGGGCTTATAGATGAAATGCATAGCCGAAAGAAAGATGTGAATATCGCTCGACTAAGTGGAGCTTCCGGTGGGATTGTCAGCGGTGGTCTCGCAATATTGGGTGTTGTTCTATCTCAAGTGACAGCAGGCGGTTCTCTTGTATTGACTGGAGTCGGCATAGGACTTGGAGTCGCATCTACTGCTACCGGTATTGGCGCTACTGCAGTTGGTGCAATACTTGAGAATGGGACAGTATCGGATATCAAAGATGTACTGGCGAAAGATGAAATGCAATCAAAGGAGATGTATGAGGGAACGAGACAAGCTGAAGACATCAAAAAGACCGTTGAGGAATACTGGGACAAAATCAAGGAAACAATTGAAAATCTTCTTTCTGTGCTTCCAAGTAAAGGAAAGATCATTGCGACGGCTGTTAAAGATGTGGGAGGAAAAACAGTTCCAGCTGTGAAATTTTTTGGAAAACTTGTAACTAACATGGATGATGTTCTTAAAGGCGTTGCACGAAGTGGCACAAAAGTAGCTGGTCGGGTCGTTGGTGTTGGACTTATTGCCATTGGGATAGCAGTCGACGCATTTGACCTCATTTTTACATCAATTGATGTCCATAAAGGGTCAAGGTCACAAATTGCGAATAAAATTGAAAAAGAAGTATTACAGGTTCTAAAGAATGAATACGAGCAATTCAAATCGGCCACCTCAATAATGACAATCTAGAAATACGCCAAAAATAAAGAGAAAGAGATATAGATACTTTTTGTTAAAATATTGAAAACTAATAATAAGAAGTTTCATAGCCCTCTTTGCCAAAATATATTTAACTACAGCTTGAAATATTTCTTTTGAATGTAGTTCTTTGAATTACACATAACCTATTGTTTTGTGATGGAATTATCAACTATCATGTTCTTTGTCTTTCTTGTTTTTTTTAGCAAAGACTTATTTAACCATTTAATCAGCGTCAGTTTTATTATATCTATACATAAGGTAGGCAGACATTTATTACCATCATATTCACAAAAGTTAATTGCAGTGAAAATCAGCCGATCCAAAAAGCAAATACTTTGTATTTTACGATTTTACGTGGATTTTATTTCTTAAAGGTCATTTTTTGTTATTTTTGAAACTTGCAGATACCTATTTGATACTTAATCTATTGGTTAACTGTGTAAATAGCTTCCGTAAATAGCCTTGAATTACGTCAAATTGTGTTGCATGTAACTCATAAAATTCAAGTTATAATTTTGAAGCAAGTGTTAATATTTTGTCTTTGTAACATATGAAACATAGTTGGATGAGGTGGACGGACGTTTTCAAATTTCTGTGGTTTTATTGGTGCTTTCGATCCTCTTCAAATATAATTTTATATCGAGGCGAACTTAAACTAAAACTTGTAATAGATTGGCTGTCACGTGAGTACATGTTTGGAAGGCTAAGTCTAAAACTGTTAAGCTAAGTATTTTGAAAGGCATTGTCTAAAACTCTTAACCGTTTACTACTAATCTGGGGATCTATCTCCGATGCTGGCAGACGACATACAAAATGAAAGGCATGTTAACCTAGCTTATTTAATAAAAAATATATTAGATTAAAATAATCTATAGTAAAAATATTTTACTGCACCTATGGCGGCCAAACTCCTCATTCACGCTTATGTTATTTCCAGGTTAGACTTTTCAAACAGTCTTCTGTATGGAATACCAAAATGCGAAATGCAGAAGGTGCAAATTGTACAAAATGCAGCCGCCAGACTAATATATGACGCCCTGAAATGTGACCATACGACACCGCTTTTACGTGAACTCCATTGGCGATATAAAATTGTACTTTTTGTTTTTAATTTAGTGTTTTTATATTAGTGATCTCCTATCTGTTTGTAGACCTACCAGAATCCTTCGCTCACAAAATAGTTTTTTGCTCGTAGAGCACAAAACTCGGAATTCGTACGGTGATAGAGCATTTATGAATTATGCTCCGCGTGAATGGAACGCCCTTCCTATCTCTGTTAGATCAAATGACACTTTAGCTGGTTTTAAAAGAGCGCTTAAGACAATTAAGCAATTAAACGTGGGTGTGTTTATTCCATCAGTATTGAATTAAACAGTTTCGTGTCAAACTGTTTCGTGTCAAATTAGTTTCGTGTCAAACTGTTTCAAAGTTCATTTTAGGTTATCTTTGTTGAGTTATGTTCTATTGTAATATTAAGATGTTATACTATTGTGATTTGTATATTTTTACTTTTGTAACGCGCTTTGAGCTTTAATTAGATAAAGCGCAATAGAAACTGATAATAATAATAATAATAATAATAATAATAATAATAATAATAATAATAATAATAATAATTTGAACTACTTAGTTAGTGAACAAGCGCAGAATAAAACTTAGGGTGAGTAGAATTTTAATATAAGATTGAAATAGAACCATAGCAAGTAATTGCACAAAATACTTAATTGCTTAAACTGTCACAAACCACATCTTTAAATAGCTTTTTTGTTAACCTTTGTATTATATTTTAAATAAATTAGCAACTTTGTGTGTGCCTTATTTTCCATTTCATTTCAATTTTGTCAGTAACCATCGACACGTGCTCAAAAATTCGATTTTACTTCAATCTCTACTGCACTAAATCCAAGAGCAGGTAAGTGTCGAGTATCCCTCGGCTTGATTGCTTGTACTGTTTTTCAG
Source organism: Protula sp. h YS-2021 (assembly GCA_949752745.1). Classification (NCBI taxonomy): domain Eukaryota; kingdom Metazoa; phylum Annelida; class Polychaeta; order Sabellida; family Serpulidae; genus Protula; species Protula sp. h YS-2021. Next base: position 24,228,430 of record OX457033.1, on the reverse strand, counting down.
CTAGCCTCTTCATCACGTGCCTTGCGATTCAACCGTCGCGCGCGATGATTCCCGAGACATAGCAATACCACTGATACTGATATTAACAGTATCCCAAATATAAGTGATACAGCAGCGACTATATTAACGTCCTTAAGGTTGTAACGCACCTGAATCCAGAAAAGCACACATGCGGCGACTGCAAATACGATGCTGATAACTGTTGTACTAATGTGTGACTTTTTTGCTTTGGAACTCCTCTTGGTATTCTGGTAACTTCTTTATCATTAAAGAGAAAAACAAAAGAAAACAAAGTAATCGATATTATACAACTTCAAATAATACAATACACAATATGCAATACAAAATCAATAACAAAAACTAAGATAAAGCAAACACACTATACTATAAAATGCCCGTTTGAATGACAAAATATATTTAATCGTCTTGCACTTAATAAGATCATAGCAAAGCATTAAGCATAATACACCCTTGATAACATGCAAAACCATACTTTTAACATTGCCATTTTTATGACATAATTATTATGCACTATTATTTTGAACCCCTATATCAACGTAGAATTATCTGACGTCTCTGCTGCAATATAAACACTTATATCAACATAGAATAATCTGAAGTCTCTGTACGTTTCAATATAAACCCATGCATCAACATAGGCAACATAGAATTATCTGACGTCTCTGCATGATGCTTCAGTATGAACACTTACAGCAGCATAGAGTAGTCTGAAGTCTCTGCACACTTCAAATTGAACCTTGACATTAACGTGGAGTAATCTGACATCTCTGCATGCTTAAAAATGAGTTGTAACTTCAACGCAGACAAATCCTACGCCTGCGTACGTTTTAATAAAAATCTTTTCAAGTGTTTTTCCTAGAACTTGAGACAGTCAGTGGGAGTCTCCCAATAGAAAAAGATTTTCTCTCTTCTTGAGGACGGTAGTACATTTTGAAGCAAAAATGGAATGCTGTTTGCCCCTTGTTTAGAACAGAATTGTAGTGTAAAATGATGAGATGTTCATGCATGTTTTAGTATAAACCCTTGCTTCAGCGTTTTTATGTAAATAAATACAATGTTTCAGCACGTTTCAGTAGGGGTCCTTAACTCATTTTTTTAACTCATAACCTGTTTTTGTACAGCTTAAACCCATTAACCCATACCTCAAAATACCCATACCTCAGAATAATATGATATGGCTCTAAGAAAGACAGTCCTGAAACAAGGATACCTCCTATCACCTACCTTGTTCAAATATTTCCAGAATTTGTAATGAAAGAACTGAAAGACATAGATGACAAAACTCATACTTGAATATATATATATATATATATATATATATATATATATATATATATATATATATATATATATATATATATATATATATATATATATATATATATATGCGGACGACACAACCTTCTATAAGTGGTATTCGAAAAATCTACACGTGAAAGAAGTTGTAATTCTCTAAAGTGTCGAACCAGAGAGTGCTGCTGGTGTCAACAGACGGAAGATGCGGTCTCTCAGCGTCCTCTTCAGGATGCATTTCTGCTATGTACCAATCGTTCCAATAGCATCATATGCAGCCGACACATGGACCCTCAGTACATAGGAAACCCTCAACCTGGAGGTGTTTGAAATGAATTGCCTAGGGGCCATATTATCTTCAACACGTTGATAAAGGTAGAACACGATAACAAACAAATCTAGACCTAAACGGATGTGCTGGTTCCTCCACATCACAAGAAGTTCCCAGAAAGTTACGTCATGACAGAACGTAGAGCATCAGAAAAGTTAGCTGTACGGAGATGGATTGTCCTGTGCAACCAAAACTAAGACTAAGCAGGGTCATACGTAGAGGCAGAGGCAGATCACAAAAGGTTGGATAAAGTGCCAGAAAACACAGGGCTTCCCATAGCTACCGTACAACACAGAGCATGTACAGACGGTGACCGGCGTTTCCTGTCCGGAAAGGATAAGAGGACGGAGCGTCCTGTGCACCTAGGGCTAAGGAGATTAAGAATATGATGTTTTGCAGTTTTCACTGCAAACCCCTTACCGTGTTTCTGTAAGAACGATACAGGAATTCTACACGTTTCAATATTAAATATACGTTTTGCCAAAATCAAATTCTGTTTCTGCACGTACTTTACTTTATATGTAGAATAAATAATATGTATGCACTTGGAAACAAAAAAGTTTTACCTCAACGCTTTTTGCGTAGAGTAATACGTGGTTTCTGTTGAATCAACAAAACTGGTATTTCTACGGACAGGCTCTTTTCCCTTGTCTTCCATGTTCCTGCAATCAAATATAGTATATTGATAATAAGTGTTGCAATCAGGTATTACTGACACGCAAACACCATTATTATGATTATGGTGATTATGACTCCGACTACCTGACCATGGCGGCCAAAAGTAGAGGAAGCCTTATAAGTAGCCTTGGAGGATGGGGATATTGATCTGGACTCGTATTTAAGGTATCCCACCTCCTCTCCTGATCCCCCATCAGGCATGCTAACATGTTCCCCACCCTTCCCCTTTACAGCCCTGGCGGATGAAGATATTGATTTTGAATCCAAATTAGTGTCCCCTGCCCCATCTCCTGCCTCCTTCAGGCCTGCTAGCTCCTCACCCCCTCCCCACACAGCCCAGGCGAATGAGAAGGATATTGACCTTTACTCTAAGAGAGTTATCCTCCACCCCCTTTCCCGTCAATCCTAAGCCCTCCTAGCATCTCTCTCCACCCCCACTCACAATCCAGGTGAATGAAATGGATATTAATCTGGAAGCCAGATGAGTGGTCTTCCGCCTCTGTCCTACCCTTCCTCCCATCCCAATCAGGTCTGCAAGCATGTCCCCCATCCTCCCTTCATAGCCCAGGCGGATGAGAAGGTTATTGATCTCGCCAAGTGACTGATCCTCCGCCTCCTCTTCTGCAACCCCTACTCTCTTTAGCCCCTGCCCCCACCCAAGTGTCAGCCATGGTGGAAAAGGAGGATATCAATTTCCTCCTGCTCTGCCAAGGAAGATTATTATTCTTTTTCTTTTTCTTATTCTTAATCTTCTTCTACTTCTTCTTCTTCTTCTTCTTTTTCTTCTTCTTCTTCTTGTTATTATTATTATTAGTAGTAGTAGTAGTAGTAGTAATAGTAGTAGTAGTAGTAGTAGTAGAATCCTCCATTCTTGTATCTTTACTTTGGTACGGTGGAATCCCCTTCTGGGTCTCATATTTGAAGGTTAGTGAGACTGCTTTCAACAAAATCGGGACCGATTCTGAGCCCTACTCGCCCGTAGATGTAGATATTTAGTTTGAGAAGAAGAACCCTGGAAACGATGCCATATCTCAGGCTAACTATTGCTGCGAACGTTCATTCTTTTTTGTAGTGTAAATGCAAGCTGGTCTTCAAAAAATCTATCTTTTTGAAATTGTGACTGCGCCTCCTATTGCATAATGTGTGATTGACGAGCAATATGACATTGTATGTGTAGATATTTTCTTCTTCGTCATGCAGTACATCTCCACTGTATGGAGCCATGTATTTTTCAAGACTGTTCGTTATATTTTGGTGACAAATAGGTGGTCGTTATTGTATTTTCTGTGAGGTTTAACGGTAACTGAGGAGAATTCAAATAAATTATGGTGGTATTTTCGTTTTTCTGCCATAATTTCCATGTAAATTAGGTGTTCGTATAGCTATGTGAGCTGCTATTATGTTATAATTTTTATATCAGATTACAATTAATATTATTGTTATTAATGTATTTTGTAATTTATGTATTACAATTTCACCGAAAAAATCTAATAAAATCGCGTGAAAAACCACCCAAACCCTTTCAATCCTCTTTGAATTCGCGGGACAGTGCAGAGAAACAACTAGCAAGGGATGACAGCTGGGGGCACCATGCAGTAGAGGACGTGGCTGTCCTTCGTCGTGTTGATGTCAAACGTGTGTCAAGGGGCCAGTGCATACTAGAGGGCACAGTCGTAGTTCGGAGCAGCGGCCGTAGTGGTCATGGTCACGTGGCCGCAGCAAGTGACAAACCACGAGGCGCAGCTCTGTGACTGGTACTGCTTTCAGTTTCAATCTGTCGTGATTGCCAACGTCAATTTTTTATATAAGGAACTTTTTTATGTAAGGAATTTTTTAACATTTTTCATTTGTTGTGAGCACTTTGTTTGTTGTGGTTGTTCAAAAAGCTGTTATTTTACGTGTTTCTCAGTGAGTGTAGTAATTCAGGCAAAAATTTATCCGCATTCAGTAGCTCAGATTCTATTTTTTCGGTTCATAAGTGCGCAGGTGAGAGCATAACTGCTGGTAGCACAAAGTGTTAATATTAGTGTCTGTTGCGTTTTTTTGTGCTGCTGATTCTGAACCGGTGATCTGACTTAAAGGTCTACTTAACTTAAGGTTTTGTAGCGGGCAATAGCGATACCGTCCCCATTTTGCGGTAACGATTTAAGCTGAACTGCTTACTGAATTAATATGAAGAGACGTAACACGCGTTGCGAAGTATATGTTTAGCTGTCGAGAGATTTCAATCATTCCAGCGCTTTTCAGAGTAATTAAGTGTTATTCGTGATTTTGGGGAGGTCCCGTTAGGATCAGTTTGTTGTGAATGTGGACTGTAATGTCGCTCCCAATCATGTCTCAAACTAAAAATCCTAAACTAGAGACCATAGATGAGCAAGAGATGCTTGGAGAAGGAGCAATAGCACCAGAATTCCCCACCACCACACTCGTCAAACCACGCCTCAAAAATGACAGAAAAGGTTGCTTCATATACCATTACCATCCTTTTATGTTATGTCTCAAGAGGCACATTTATGTAATGTGATAAAGTTCAATTCGGTTTTGATGAAGTATTAGAGACATATAAAAATAGATTCGCTGTGTGATCAGTTTGAAGAAATGCCTGGAGAGTCTGTGCATTCGAAGTTTGACAGCGTAGAATCAGCATTATTGAGCAGAATGAGTGCTAGTGTTAGGAAGGCCCAATCCAAAGTCAGTACAGGTCCTTCGGTGGATTCCGAAATGATGAAAGCAGTTTCTGAGGTGGCTAAATTAAAGGCTCAAATGTGTTTTGGTGAATCAAGGCTTAAAAAGGAGCAAGAAAAAATAAATCTGCAAAAAGATTTAGCAGTCGCTAATTCCATATGAACAAATGCAACAAGTCGATGGGGGAGACGTAATGGCTTTGAGAGGTGACATGTTCCAGGAGAAACCATTTACCAAAGATGAGGTAGTCAATAAATACTTGCTATCTGCTCAGCCCCAACCAGTTGAAATAATTCCTGATGTAGGTCCATCAGATTCTAGAATTCACCAGCCAATTGATTTTCAGGTTGTTCCCAGTCAGTCAATTCATAGCGAAAACTTAGATTCCCACAGAGAGTTGGTAAAACTAACGCAGTCTGTATGTGATAACTTAGTTACGAATCGATTACTAGTCCCGGAGCCTTGTGTTTTCTCTGGGGATCCGTTGCTTTACATGAGTTGGAAAAGTTCCTTCAAAGCACCGATTTCCAACAAAGCGATTCCTTCGGATGAAAGATTGTACCATCTGAAAAGATATTTAGGAGGTGAGGCAAAGGTATGTATTGAGGATTATTTTCTATTTTCTAGTCCTGAAGCTTACATGAGGCAGTAGCTCTCTTAGATAAACGGTACGGGGATTCGTGTGTCATTTCCGACGCCTTTAGGATAAAGATTGAAAGTTGGTCTAAAATACATTCCAAAGACACTTTAGGGTTGCAAAAATACTCGGACTTTCTTCAGCAGTGTGAAACAGCAATGCATGTGGTACCTAGTCTAAAGATTTTGAACGATGATCATGAAAATAGGAAATATCTGTCCAAAATTCCGGAATGGTTGATCACCAGAACGGGTAGGAAAGTTAGTGAGTACAGGTCCAACAATGGATGCTTTTCGCCTTTCAAGGATTTTGTGGCATTTTTGGTTCAGGAGTCTGATATCGCAAATGACCCAGTTATTTCTCTGAAGTCGCTAAGAAACTTAGATGGTGATTCTAAAACTCAGAAGGGCAAAGTTGCAGTTAATTCTAGAAAATCGTCCTGCACAAAGTCAAAAGAATATTTCTGTGTTCTGTGTAGAGGTGAGCACTTCTTAGATGACTGTCCACAATTCCGAGAAAAGACAATGGCTGATAAGATAGAATCCATCTCAAGAATGGTCTCTGCTACAGTTGCTTGATCCATGGTCACAGGTGTAAGGATTGCAAAAACAAAAGACAATGCAGCATTTGTTCTAAACCCCATCCCACGTCCTTACTCGATGACAAATGTAGGCCATCTGCTCCGGCTCTTACAAAAATACAAACTGATTCGCCTAGTGTTTTCGTTCCTGGGGTATCGCATTTCAGTGGTGTTAACGGTGTTGCAAAAACTTCTATGATTGTGCCAGTCTGGATATCTCACAATTCCAATCCAAACTCCGAGCGCCTTATACATGTTTTGTTGGACACTCAGCCTGATACATCCTTCATTCTGTCAAACACCAGTCGTGAATTAGGTATCTCTGGAATTCAGACCAGTCTTAACCTTTCTACAATGTCGACAGCAAATCAGGTTATCCAGTGTGAAAAGATCTCTGGTTTATCTGGTACAGGTTTCAATCCCAGTACCAAAGTTGATCTGCCGGTAGTGTTCTCCAGAAACATTATGCCCGTCAATAGAAATCACATACCTTCCAAAGAAATGGTATAAAACTGGCCTCATCTACAAAATCTTAGTCATCGTCTAATGAAGTGATTGTAAAGTTTGGCTGCTAATTAGGTATGACTGTCCGCGAGCTCTTGTTCCAAGAGAGGTAATACCTCCAGTTGATAACGGTCCTTGTGCTTTGCGAACCGATTTAGGATATAGTATCGTGGGTGTGGTTGATCATGGTTTTAAGTCGGACAGAGATGAATTTCATCTTTGCCATCGAGTTCTCGCTTTTGAGTCGCTTGATCACGGCAAGTGTGTGAATATCGCTTTCAAAGTTCAAGCAAAAGAGATTATTTCCCTCGAACTGAAAGACGCGTTGAAGGTTTTGGAATCTGATTTTTCGGATGTTGTCGTAGGTGTTGGTATGTCGGTAGAAGAGATTAGAAAATTAATATGAGCATATTAGAAAATGGCATCACTCAACTCCCTAATGGTCATTATCAGGTCCCATTGCCTTTAAAAGAGAACGCACACAAGCTCTTTGACAACAAAGATTCCTTTCTTAAAAGAACCAACCAACTTAGGTAAAAATTTGAGAAGGACCCAAACTTTCATACGGAGTTTTGCAGTTTTATGAAAGACATGTTGACAAACGGTTTCGCGGAAGAGGTCCCTGCTTCAGAAAGTGATAATAAAGACGTGTGGTATATTCCACATTTTGGGATATACTACAACGTTAAGTAAAATCTCCGAGTGGTTTTTGATTGTGATGCAAAATATCATGGCATTTCTCTCAACAACACACTGTTACAAGGTCCAGATCTTGCAAATCAACTTTTTGGTGTTCTGTGTAGGTTTCGAAGAAAAATGTTGCTTTGACATGTGATGTAGAAAAATGTTCTTTAAAGACTTTAAAGTCAAGTCAGAGCATAGAGAGTTTCTGAAGTTCTTCTGGTGGCAAGATGGAAATTATAGGATGCCTATCAAATCCTATCGTAGGACTGTGCATATCTATGGGGCGGTTTCGTCACCTTCGTGCTCCAATTTTGCTTTTCGACAAATGGCTGAAGGCTACGCCGACGAGTTTGGTCAAGATATTGGCAAATTCATATGTCGAGACTTTTTTGTTGATGATGGTCTTAAATCAATCGAAACTATTCAAAGAACTTCCGATTTGATAGCCAGAGCTAGACGTCTTTGCCAGAAAGCTGGTGTTGGTACACAAATTTGTGAGCAATTCTAAGGAAGTCCTTCAAAGTCTTCCAGAGAAAGAAACACGTGCAGGAGGTTAGCTTAAATTTTGAGGATCTCCCAGTTGAAAGAGTTTTGGGTGTGGAGAGGTGTGTCGCTTCAGACGAATTTTAGTTTTGCATCGTTGCACATGACAAACCATTTACAAGAAGAGGATTGCTTTCCGCAATAACATCAGTGTACGATCCTTTGGGTTTTATTTCTCCGTTTGTGCTGTTAGGGAAAAGATTCTACAGAAACTTTGCTTTCTGAGCAACCCGTGGGACGAGGAAATTCCCAACGAAATGCTGATTGATTGGAAAAAGTGGTTGAATAATCTTGGCGATCTAGGATAGATCCACATTAGTCACTGTGTCAAGCATGCAAATTTTGAAATCTCCAAGATAGTGTACCATCACTTCTGCGACGCCAGTTGTTTTGGTTACGGGGTTAGTTCCTACATTCGATTAGTCGATACGGAAGGAAAGTTCCACGTAACTTTGATCTTTGGGAAGTCAAGAGTAACGCCAGTAAAACCTGTCACAATACCAAGATTAGAAATGACCTCAGCGGTGTTGGCAGTTCGTGTTTCTCTCCTTTTATAGTCTCAGTTTGGCTATAAAGATGCAAATTATTTCTTCTGGACAGATAGACATATAGTCTTGAGTTATATTTCGAATGAAAGCCAGATGTTTCATGTCTTTGTTTCGAATCATGTAGGATTCATCCAATCGCACTCGTCCGACAATCAATGGAATCACGTTAAAGGAAGCCTTAAGGTAGCAAAGATAGCATCTCGTGGCATGACTCCTCAACTGCTTCAATCCAGCTAGTTCAATGGTCCTGAATTTTTGTACGAGACAACTTTGCCTATTTGAAACTTGAGTTTGACCTTAGGCGATTCTGATCCAGAGGTAAGAGCTGCAGTATCTCACATGTCGAAAGTTAGTGCTTTGGGTCTTGATGTTGAACGATTCGCCTACTTCTAGGATTATCAAAGATTGCAGCGTGCAATTGCTCTTTGCTTGAAGTACAAGAGGTTGTTGGTATCTCGTGTCAGGCATTCTAAGCTACCTTTTCAAAATCGTCAATCTGCTAATTCGCTCTCTATTGAAGATTTGTGTACAGCAGAGCGGGAGATTAATAAAGCAGTGCAACATGATGCATTTTCTAAAGAAATCAACATTTTATCAAAATACGGAAGAAATCATGCCAAGGTCTAGCCCAATGGACAAATTCGATTAGTATGTAGACCAAGTGGGTGTCCTGCGCGTCGGTGGTAGACTTAAGCTTTCAAGTCTGAAAGAGATAGAGAAACATCCAGTGATTTTGCCGAAAAATGGCCATGTCTCTATGTTAGTAATTCGGTATTGTCATAGCTTAGTAAAACATCAAGGTCGAGGAATGACTATGAATGAAATCAGATCGCAAAGATTTTGGATAATTTCCATGTCATCTCTGGTTAAGAGTTATGTTCGGTCTTGGATTGTTTTGTCGAAAAGTGCGATCAGAAAATGAGTGATGTGCCCCCAGATAGAATTCAACGTTCACCACCCTTTCATTGCTGTAGGGCCTATTTTTTCGGGCCACTAATAATCAAGGACAAACGAAGACAACTTAAGAGGTACGCTGTTCTGTTTACATGCTTAGTCCCTCGAGCAGTTCATATTGAGGTAACATTCTCACTTTCTACAGACTCGTTGATACATGTATTGAGGAGATTTTTGGCCCTTCGAGGTGGAAAGATGGAAATGTGTGCAATATTTGATAGATCAGTTCGGGTCGCGATGGGAGAAAGAATATGTTCAACACTTGCAAACAAGAAAAAAGTGGCACGGAGTGCAGAGAGATTTAGCAAAGAATGATATTGCACTTATTAAGGATCAATATGCAGTGTGAAATGAATGGAAACCGGGAAAAGTTGTAGAAACATACCCCTCCAAGGATAACAGAGTTCGTAGTGTAAAACTTTTGACTGGTGACTCCACTTTAGCTGCTAATGGAAAAAGGTTGAAGCGAAAATTTGGTTCGCCCAATACACAAACTTGTTCTTCTCGTAGAAGGCAAAAATGGGAAGAATAGTCCAGGGAATTCCCCTTCGAGGATCCAGCTTTATTGTAATTGTACAAGGATATGTAACATGTTTGAATGTTGAAGTTAGAAATTTCTGATTTCGAGGAGCCATGCTACGAATGTTTATTCTCTTTTGTAGTGTGAATGCAACCTGGTCTTCAAAAATTCTATCTTTGTGAAATTGTGAATGCGCCTACTATTTTGGCGACTAATAGGTGGACGTTATTGTATTTTCGGTGAGGTTTGACGGTAATTGAAGAGAATTCAAATGATTTTTCATGTCACACATGGTCGAGGTTGTGGCGACTTGCCCATGTTACGGGTAGTTTTTATCACGACCAGGCCTTGCGACAGCCCGTAACAGTCACGTGTCGTGATAAAAACTACCCGTAACATGGGCAGGTCGCAGACACGATCAGTGACAGTCACGCCTAGTGGCTTGATCGACATCTTACATATCGTGATAGCGGAGTGTCTGTCAGTAGAGGCATAACACAATCAGCCTGAAATAAAACCATAAATTGTGTTACATTTTATTGTAGACCCACATTGCTCTAATCACGCTTCTTTATTTGAGCAACCCAACACATGCTCGACCCGTCACTTGCACCAGTCGCTGCGACAGCGAGTCGCTGCAAACACGACTCGTGACAACAGCGAGCTGTCGCATGACCGGATCATCACTGCCACGAGTCGTGATAAAGGCAAAACATTCCTACACCACCCGTATTTTCTCCAAGCCGTCATTTATTGTACTCGTCACTGCAACGAGTCTATCAAAAACGGTTTGAGACCCTAAGGTAAAAACCCTTGTTAACCTTGCACCCTGACACGTGATCGACTCCTACACCATATTGGTGTTGCGACGACACGCCACAGTGTCGAGTTGTACCCGGAACAGGTACGACCCCTCTGTGACAACCACGTGACCGACTCGATGCCGAGTCAGAAGTAAAAATGAGAGGCTACACTACAAAATGCCGTTTCAAATCACTAATTCTTGGCGTGTCTGTCTTTAAAAAAGAGCAATGTATGCAACTCCTAAAGAGAGTTGCCGCAGTATCAAGCTAAAGGAAGACAAGATGTCCCAAACTGTGATATTTGCGTGTCCAACCACCCCACTAAGCTTTGCTACGAGTAGAAAGGAAGAAAGACGTTTCAAAGTTGAAACTCTCTCGTTTGCAGAGCCGACGCGATCCAAACTGTTTGCTGACAATGAGAATGATAGAAAACCCTCAAAATAGCCATTCTCAGGAAATTGCTCAGAAACCGTCTCATTGTGTATTACCAATAATCTACACTACGTTTTTGATTGCTGGAAAACATTTACCGAACGAAAGCCGGTATGACAAACCCCAGAACTACCACGGGTAGGGATTAACAAAGTCAGCAAACTCGAGATAAAGCAAACTAAACAAGATGAAACTTTAAGCATACGTAAAAAACTATCCAAGACAAATAATATCCAAAAAGTAAGCATTTACCTTGGTTTTGATCCGTTATATTTAACAGAAATGTAAGCAGAGATCGGATCGCGATAAGCTGGGAATGGTTCGCTCACATGACAGGAACTGTACCAACTCTGATTGGTCGGTTGGTTGACAGCGTATTGTCAGCATAGTAACACGGGGCACCTCTTAGGGATACCTTTGTGTTGCGGTTTATACCGCAAAAATGTTTTATTTATGGATCGCGATAACCAAAACTATGTCTAGTTTGTGTTAAAATCATTAATTCAGTTTATATAGCTTGCTATATCGAAAACAGCATTTTTGGTAATGTTTCATACCTTGACATTCTAGACATTTGAGCATTGTTATGTTTAAACAATCTCTCTGTTCGTGTGTTTGTCAGTTTTTTAGCTTTCAAAGAAGGGGGAATGTTACGATAGGTATTTGAAAACTAGCTGATATGTTAATTGAATAGCTTTACTCTGTTATGACGTTGCTTTAGAATAGATATTTAAAATGACTCTATTTTGTTCATCAACGCCTCATCCGACATAATATATCAGTCGGTGCTCGTCCACTTGATGTCGCAATTTAGAACCTAATTTTTAAGCTTCCTTCCTATCAAACATGTGTAATTACCATAGTCTTTCAAATCGAAAAGGCGCACAATGACATCTATAAAAAACAGAAACAAACTCAGTTAACCCAGATTTGATAATAATTACTCTGACAGCGATAAGTTAAAAATTGAAAAACATAAGCCACTTCTGTTTAAACGTAATCTTATTTTTCCTCGTTATCCTACAGTTTATTTTTAGCTTACCTTCTGACCAAGCATATTTTTCTTATCACTGTATTGATAAAATCGTGTTTAGAATGTCTTCTTTCAAACAGCAATAGCAAGCCATTTGCACACAAAGGTAAAATTTATATTTACAGTAATCATTTTAAAATGTCTTCAAGATAAGAAAATTTATTTAAATACAAATCTGTTATTCTGCTCCAAAACTACATTTTTAAAGTTTCTTTTTTACATGTTTGTTTCTTTGTTACATAAAATGAAATCTAATAAAATATAGAATGAGCAAAAAAGTGCTTAAAACAGTTCTTTTCTTTCTTTCTTTTTTTTTTTTACAAGAACAAAAAAAAACTTTTGCTCAAAATTACCGGCTTGAAATAGAGCAAGGATATTTTATAACTTAAAAGTAAAGATTCTAATATATCATATTTTTCTGTTATTGTATATCTGTAAAATTTCGTGTTTTATCATATGATTTTTTTAGTATCAACCGTAATAATAGTAAGCTAATCAAATTTTTAAGTCGAAAGAAAAATACGATCACATAAAAACATCACTGTGTAGAAGCATTTTGTATGAATTCCTATTATATAATAAATCTCATGAGAGGTAAGTTGTTTTATAACATAGAGATGAACCCATGTTTATCGAGACACTCAACCCATACCTTCGTAAATTGGTCTCCACAGCAATTTTATTAACGACGCTTGGCAGTCTAATACCTTCGCTGGACAATGCAAACCGAAAAACACTGATGATACTGAACAACCTTGACCATAAATTGTAAACAAATAAGAGTTTGGCGTAAAAAGTGAGATGGAATTAATAGAAAAGCATAGTTCCATATCCGAAAATGGTAAAGCAAAGCCAGGGTATGGAATGTCAACAGTAGGATACCCAGACCCATTTACCAGAATTCCTAAGTATGACATTCAAGAAAAGACAGGACATTTGTCAAATACTCAACTGAAACAGTTCTTCGAAGAGGTGGTGAAAACTGAAGCTATCAGAAAATAAGCTATCAGAAAATAAGAGACTGAAGTTATCAGAAAATAAGAATTTTGGAGTAAAAATTCATGAACACTTTCATATTTGATTTTAAACAAGAAAGCAATGGGTGATAATACAAGTTTATAAAACTTCGTACTTAAAAAAAATGCAAATAGCACAAAAGAATGAGTGATAATACAGTTTCAAAACTACGCATTTGGGAAAAGAAATATATCTATATCTCGCTGCAAAACAGATGGGGCAAAGTAAAGTAAATTCATACGAGTACAAGGCAAGGAACATTCAAATTGACCAGCACATCGTAATTGGTTATTTTACAAACTCGTCCGTTGGCTGATAAACATGGAGCAACCGCCGCAAACGCTGTTGTAGCTTTAAAAGAACACATTTTCAGTTTTGCCAATTACGATGTACGATGTGCTGTTCAATTTTATGTTTCTCTCCTTGTACTCACACCCTCTTAAATGTGAAACACCTGATATTAACACCGTATATTGAAATGAACTGATTGAAAATAAAATCCTGTTAAACAATATAAGGCAAATATCTTCTCGAACAGAACGAGATTCACGGATATCGGAAGTAAATAAAACAAGCCATAATACCTACATGTTGAAAGATAATATATAGAGGGATATATGAGATACCTGAAGCAACATGTTCAGAAAGAGTGCATACCCGTTTATTGCAAGCGAATTGCCAGTGTTCAAATCATTATGGGGTTCGTTTGCGGTAGACAGGCAGCCATGGCGTCACGAGAGTCCTGCTCATTTTAGAAAAGAGAAAAGAAGAGATGTCATCATGGATGATATGCCAGTTTGTTGCCAGCGAATAGTCATTAAATATATTTATTTGGCGTTCGTTTTCGGCAGACAGGCAGAAAAAAGATCATCATACAACTACCAGAATTAAGATGAATGAGACACAATGTTAGCCTTACTTGCAATTAGTTACCGAGACGACAGGTTTGAAAATTAATTACAATCATTGAATGTTTCGTTTAAGTGCAATTTGTGATTTTTGATTATCCGTGTCACTCACCTGAAAACGGATTGCAATCAAGTCACGGCGTATATAATTGCATTCCGTGTTGCCTGAGTACTCGTGTCACGGTGAACTGTTTGCACTCACCTGAAAACGGATTGCAATCAAGTCACGGCGTATATAATTGCGTTCCGTGTTGCCTGAGTACTCGTGTCACGGTGAGCTGTTTGCGATTGCAGTTTATGAGAACCAATCGGTACATCGACTCCAGAGAGTAATTAAATTCGGCACAACCTATCAGAATGTTTCAGGGGAAAATGCAATTAAGAATTTCAGTATAAAAACCATGTAAAACGAGAACTTATTAAATCTTATGATATTGCAAAAGGAATACAACAGAGCAAATTGGATATCCAGGCGAGTCGTATTGAATACTGATATTCTGCTATAGTGTTGATAGCACATTTGTTATGTAGTGTGGATAGTGTATCATATAGTGTTAATAGTTAAAAAAAGTAAATACCTGTAATTTTTATTAACAAGTGAAAATTAAATGTTTTTATTTTGATTTTTTTTTTTGTTTTTTTGTTTTTTGGTTTTTTTTTGGGTTTTGTTTTTTTTTTCACATCCAACTGTTGTTCGCTATGGTAGTGATCGGAGATAGCATTGTTGCACCCTTTCTGAACCTGGGTTTTGTAGACTACCCAGTTCTTGCATCAAGAGGGTGTACCATTTTCTTCCCGGGAAAGCGACAATGGAATCATCTGTGGACGATGGTGAACAAGACATTCGGGAAGTGCAACAGCAACGCCAAGATCGCGGTGATTCATCTGGGCACGAATGACATCAGTAGCTGCCCCACGATCCCCACGCATGTGCTGCTTCGGTGAGTAAATGAATACTAATAAGAAATATAGTATATTTTTGTCTCCCCCACATTCACCTGACCGATTTCAAAACTGATATTTGGCAGAAAGTTGCAACCCATAGGTACGCTAAATATGCCGCAAAAATTTGGGCGGCACACTTCTTCCCTGGGGTGGGAGGACCCCAGGCCCCACCCCCGGGCCAGCATATTTTACTAAAAACAGTCGAAAATCGAGTCCAGTAGATTTATTTGACCGATTTCCCATTTCAAATTTGCTACATAGATGCAGTAATAACATGCAAATCAATATCCGTTGCCAAAAGTGCGGCACAGTTACCCCCCTGGGCGTGGGCGGCCATTTTGGGTGTCCCCCGACCCCCAGCAGAAAATAAGAAATATAGTATATTTTTGTCTCCCCCACATTCACCTGACCGATTTCAAAACTGATATTTGGCAGAAAGTTGCAACCCATAGGTACGCTAAATATGCCGCAAAAATTTGGGCGGCACACTTCTTCCCTGGGGTGGGAGGACCCCAGGCCCCACCCCCGGGCCAGCATATTTTACTGAAAACAGTCAAAAATCGAGTCCAGTAGATTTATTTGACCGATTTCCCATTTCAAATTGGCTACATAGATGCAGTAATAACATGCAAATCAATATCCGTTGTCAAAAGTGCGGCACAGTTACCCCCCTGGGCGTGGGCGGCCATTTTGGGTGTCCCCCGACCCCCAGCAGAAAATAAGAAATATAGTATATTTTTGTCTCCCCCACATTCACCTGACCGATTTCAAAACTGATATTTGGCAGAAAGTTGCAACCCATAGGTACGCTAAATATGCCGCAAAAATTTGGGCGGCACACTTCTTCCCTGGGGTGGGAGGACCCCAGGCCCCACCCCCGGGCCAGCATATTTTACTAAAAACAGTCGAAAATCGAGTCCAGTAGATTTATTTGACCGATTTCCCATTTCAAATTTGCTACATAGATGCAGTAATAACATGCAAATCAATATCCGTTGCCAAAAGTGCGGCACAGTTACCCCCCTGGGCGTGGGCGGCCATTTTGGGTGTCCCCCGACCCCCAGCAGAAAATAAGAAATATAGTATATTTTCGTCTCCCCCACATTCACCTGACCGATTTCAAAACTGATATTTGGCAGAAAGTTGCAACCCATAGGTACGCTAAATATGCCGCAAAAATTTGGGCGGCACACTTCTTCCCTGGGGTGGGAGGACCCCAGGCCCCACCCCCGGGCCAGCATATTTTACTAAAAACAGTCGAAAATCGAGTCCAGTAGATTTATTTGACCGATTTCCCATTTCAAATGTGCTACATAGATGCAGTAATAACATGCAAATCAATATCCGTTGCCAAAAGTGCGGCACAGTTACCCCCCTAGGCGTGGGCGGCCATTTTGGGTGTCCCCCGACCCCCAGCAGAAAATAATAAATATAGTATATCTTTGTCTCCCCCACATTCACCTGACCGATTTCAAAACTGATATTTGGCAGAAAGTTGCAACCCATAGGTACGCTAAATATGACGTAAAAATTTGGGCGGCACACTTCTTCCCTGGGGTGGGAGGACCCCAGGCCCCACCCCCGGGCCAGCATATTTTACTAAAAACAGTCGAAAATCGAGTCCAGTAGATTTATTTGACCGATTTCCCATTTCAAATTTGCTACATAGATGCAGTAATAACATGCAAATCAATATCCGTTGCCAAAAGTGCGGCACAGTTACCCCCCTGGGCGTGGGCGGCCATTTTGGGTGTCCCCCGACCCCCAGCAGAAAATAAGAAATATAGTATATCTTTGTCTCCCCCACATTCACCTGACCGATTTCAAAACTGATATTTGGCAGAAAGTTGCAACCCATAGGTACGCTAAATATGACGTAAAAATTTGGGCGGCACACTTCTTCCCTGGGGTGGGAGGACCCCAGGCCCCACCCCCGGGCCAGCATATTTTACTAAAAACAGTCGAAAATCGAGTCCAGTAGATTTATTTGACCGATTTCCCATTTCAAATTTGCTACATAGATGCAGTAATAACATGCAAATCAATATCCGTTGCCAAAAGTGCGGCACAGTTACCCCCCTGGGCGTGGGCGGCCATTTTGGGTGTCCCCCGACCCCCAGCAGAAAATAAGAAATATAGTATATTTTTGTCTCCCCCACATTCACCTGACCGATTTCAAAACTGATATTTGGCAGAAAGTTGCAACCCATAGGTACGCTAAATATGCCGCAAAAATTTGGGCGGCACACTTCTTCCCTGGGGTGGGAGGACCCCAGGCCCCACCCCCGGGCCAGCATATTTTACTAAAAACAGTCAAAAATCGAGTCCAGTAGATTTATTTGACCGATTTCCCATTTCAAATTTGCTACATAGATGCAACAATAACATGCAAATCAATATCCGTTGCCAAAAGTGCGGCACAGTTACCCCCCTGGGCGTGGGCGGCCATTTTGGGTGTCCCCCGACCCCCAGCAGAAAATAAGAAATATAGTATATCTTTGTCTCCCCCACATTCACCTGACCGATTTCAAAACTGATATTTGGCAGAAAGTTGCAACCCATAGGTACGCTAAATATGCCGCAAAAATTTGGGCGGCACACTTCTTCCCTGGGGTGGGAGGACCCCAGGCCCCACCCCCGGGCCAGCATATTTTACTAAAAACAGTCGAAAATCGAGTCCAGTAGATTTATTTGACCGATTTCCCATTTCAAATTTGCTACATAGATGCAGTAATAACATGCAAATCAATATCCGTTGCCAAAAGTGCGGCACAGTTACCCCCCTGGGCGTGGGCGGCCATTTTGGGTGTCCCCCGACCCCCAGCAGAAAATAAGAAATATAGTATATTTTTGTCTCCCCCACATTCACCTGACCGATTTCAAAACTGATATTTGGCAGAAAGTTGCAACCCATAGGTACGCTAAATATGCCGCAAAAATTTGGGCGGCACACTTCTTCCCTGGGGTGGGAGGACCCCAGGCCCCACCCCCGGGCCAGCATATTTGACTAAAAACAGTCGAAAATCGAGTCCAGTAGATTTATTTGACCGATTTCCCATTTCAAATTTGCTACATAGATGCAGTAATAACATGCAAATCAATATCCGTTGCCAAAAGTGCGGCACAGTTACCCCCCTGGGCGTGGGCGGCCATTTTGGGTGTCCCCCGACCCCCAGCAGAAAATAAGAAATATAGTATATTTTTGTCTCCCCCACATTCACCTGACCGATTTCAAAACTGATATTTGGCAGAAAGTTGCAACCCATAGGTACGCTAAATATGCCGCAAAAATTTGGGCGGCACACTTCTTCCCTGGGGTGGGAGGACCCCAGGCCCCACCCCCGGGCCAGCATATTTTACTAAAAACAGTCGAAAATCGAGTCCAGTAGATTTATTTGACCGATTTCCCATTTCAAATTTGCTACATAGATGCAGTAATAATATGCAAATCAATATCCGTTGCCAAAAGTGCGGCACAGTTACCCCCCTGGGCGTGGGCGGCCATTTTGGGTGTCCCCCGACCCCCAGCAGAAAATAAGAAATATAGTATATTTTTGTCTCCCCCACATTCACCTGACCGATTTCAAAACTGATATTTGGCAGAAAGTTGCAACCCATAGGTACGCTAAATATGCCGCAAAAATTTGGGCGGCACACTTCTTCCCTGGGGTGGGAGGACCCCAGGCCCCACCCCCGGGCCAGCATATTTTACTAAAAACAGTCGAAAATCGAGTCCAGTAGATTTATTTGACCGATTTCCCATTTCAAATTTGCTACATAGATGCAGTAATAATATGCAAATCAATATCCGTTGCCAAAAGTGCGGCACAGTTACCCCCCTGGGCGTGGGCGGCCATTTTGGGTGTCCCCCGACCCCCAGCAGAAAATAAGAAATATAGTATATTTTTGTCTCCCCCACATTCACCTGACCGATTTCAAAACTGATATTTGGCAGAAAGTTGCAACCCATAGGTACGCTAAATATGCCGCAAAAATTTGGGCGGCACACTTCTTCCCTGGGGTGGGAGGACCCCAGGCCCCACCCCCGGGCCAGCATATTTTACTAAAAACAGTCAAAAATCGAGTCCAGTAGATTTATTTGACCGATTTCCCATTTCAAATTTGCTACATAGATGCAGTAATAACATGCAAATCAATATCCGTTGCCAAAAGTGCGGCACAGTTACCCCCCTGGGCGTGGGCGGCCATTTTGGGTGTCCCCCGACCCCCAGCAGAAAATAAGAAATATAGTATATTTTTGTCTCCCCCACATTCACCTGACCGATTTCAAAACTGATATTTGGCAGAAAGTTGCAACCCATAGGTACGCTAAATATGCCGCAAAAATTTGGGCGGCACACTTCTTCCCTGGGGTGGGAGGACCCCAGGCCCCACCCCCGGGCCAGCATATTTTACTAAAAACAGTCGAAAATCGAGTCCAGTAGATTTATTTGACCGATTTCCCATTTCAAATTTGCTACATAGATGCAGTAATAACATGCAAATCAATATCCGTTGCCAAAAGTGCGGCACAGTTACCCCCCTGGGCGTGGGCGGCCATTTTGGGTGTCCCCCGACCCCCAGCAGAAAATAAGAAATATAGTATATTTTTGTCTCCCCCACATTCACCTGACCGATTTCAAAACTGATATTTGGCAGAAAGTTGCAACCCATAGGTACGCTAAATATGCCGCAAAAATTTGGGCGGCACACTTCTTCCCTGGGGTGGGAGGACCCCAGGCCCCACCCCCGGGCCAGCATATTTTACTAAAAACAGTCGAAAATCGAGTCCAGTAGATTTATTTGACCGATTTCCCATTTCAAATTTGCTACATAGATGCAGTAATAACATGCAAATCAATATCCGTTGCCAAAAGTGCGGCACAGTTACCCCCCTGGGCGTGGGCGGCCATTTTGGGTGTCCCCCGACCCCCAGCAGAAAATAAGAAATATAGTATATTTTTGTCTCCCCCACATTCACCTGACCGATTTCAAAACTGATATTTGGCAGAAAGTTGCAACCCATAGGTACGCTAAATATGCCGCAAAAATTTGGGCGGCACACTTCTTCCCTGGGGTGGGAGGACCCCAGGCCCCACCCCCGGGCCAGCATATTTTACTAAAAACAGTCGAAAATCGAGTCCAGTAGATTTATTTGACCGATTTCCCATTTCAAATTTGCTACATAGATGCAGTAATAACATGCAAATCAATATCCGTTGCCAAAAGTGCGGCACAGTTACCCCCCTGGGCGTGGGCGGCCATTTTGGGTGTCCCCCGACCCCCAGCAGAAAATAAGAAATATAGTATATTTTTGTCTCCCCCACATTCACCTGACCGATTTCAAAACTGATATTTGGCAGAAAGTTGCAACCCATAGGTACGCTAAATATGCCGCAAAAATTTGGGCGGCACACTTCTTCCCTGGGGTGGGAGGACCCCAGGCCCCACCCCCGGGCCAGCATATTTTACTAAAAACAGTCGAAAATCGAGTCCAGTAGATTTATTTGACCGATTTCCCATTTCAAATTTGCTACATAGATGCAGTAATAACATGCAAATCAATATCCGTTGCCAAAAGTGCGGCACAGTTACCCCCCTGGGCGTGGGCGGCCATTTTGGGTGTCCCCCGACCCCCAGCAGAAAATAAGAAATATAGTATATTTTTGTCTCCCCCACATTCACCTGACCGATTTCAAAACTGATATTTGGCAGAAAGTTGCAACCCATAGGTACGCTAAATATGCCGCAAAAATTTGGGCGGCACACTTCTTCCCTGGGGTGGGAGGACCCCAGGCCCCACCCCCGGGCCAGCATATTTTACTAAAAACAGTCGAAAATCGAGTCCAGTAGATTTATTTGACCGATTTCCCATTTCAAATTTGCTACATAGATGCAGTAATAATATGCAAATCAATATCCGTTGCCAAAAGTGCGGCACAGTTACCCCCCTGGGCGTGGGCGGCCATTTTGGGTGTCCCCCGACCCCCAGCAGAAAATAAGAAATATAGTATATTTTTGTCTCCCCCACATTCACCTGACCGATTTCAAAACTGATATTTGGCAGAAAGTTGCAACCCATAGGTACGCTAAATATGCCGCAAAAATTTGGGCGGCACACTTCTTCCCTGGGGTGGGAGGACCCCAGGCCCCACCCCCGGGCCAGCATATTTTACTAAAAACAGTCAAAAATCGAGTCCAGTAGATTTATTTGACCGATTTCCCATTTCAAATTTGCTACATAGATGCAGTAATAACATGCAAATCAATATCCGTTGCCAAAAGTGCGGCACAGTTACCCCCCTGGGCGTGGGCGGCCATTTTGGGTGTCCCCCGACCCCCAGCAGAAAATAAGAAATATAGTATATTTTTGTCTCCCCCACATTCACCTGACCGATTTCAAAACTGATATTTGGCAGAAAGTTGCAACCCATAGGTACGCTAAATATGCCGCAAAAATTTGGGCGGCACACTTCTTCCCTGGGGTGGGAGGACCCCAGGCCCCACCCCCGGGCCAGCATATTTTACTAAAAACAGTCGAAAATCGAGTCCAGTAGATTTATTTGACCGATTTCCCATTTCAAATTTGCTACATAGATGCAGTAATAACATGCAAATCAATATCCGTTGCCAAAAGTGCGGCACAGTTACCCCCCTGGGCGTGGGCGGCCATTTTGGGTGTCCCCCGACCCCCAGCAGAAAATAAGAAATATAGTATATTTTTGTCTCCCCCACATTCACCTGACCGATTTCAAAACTGATATTTGGCAGAAAGTTGCAACCCATAGGTACGCTAAATATGCCGCAAAAATTTGGGCGGCACACTTCTTCCCTGGGGTGGGAGGACCCCAGGCCCCACCCCCGGGCCAGCATATTTTACTAAAAACAGTCGAAAATCGAGTCCAGTAGATTTATTTGACCGATTTCCCATTTCAAATTTGCTACATAGATGCAGTAATAACATGCAAATCAATATCCGTTGCCAAAAGTGCGGCACAGTTACCCCCCTGGGCGTGGGCGGCCATTTTGGGTGTCCCCCGACCCCCAGCAGAAAATAAGAAATATAGTATATTTTTGTCTCCCCCACATTCACCTGACCGATTTCAAAACTGATATTTGGCAGAAAGTTGCAACCCATAGGTACGCTAAATATGCCGCAAAAATTTGGGCGGCACACTTCTTCCCTGGGGTGGGAGGACCCCAGGCCCCACCCCCGGGCCAGCATATTTTACTAAAAACAGTCGAAAATCGAGTCCAGTAGATTTATTTGACCGATTTCCCATTTCAAATTTGCTACATAGATGCAACAATAACATGCAAATCAATATCCGTTGCCAAAAAGGCGGCACAGTTACCCCCCTGGGCGTGGGCGGCCATTTTGGGTGTCCCCCGACCCCCAGCAGAAAATAAGAAATATAGTATATTTTTGTCTCCCCCACATTCACCTGACCGATTTCAAAACTGATATTTGGCAGAAAGTTGCAACCCATAGGTACGCTAAATATGCCGCAAAAATTTGGGCGGCACACTTCTTCCCTGGGGTGGGAGGACCCCAGGCCCCACCCCCGGGCCAGCATATTTTACTAAAAACAGTCGAAAATCGAGTCCAGTAGATTTATTTGACCGATTTCCCATTTCAAATTTGCTACATAGATGCAGTAATAACATGCAAATCAATATCCGTTGCCAAAAGTGCGGCACAGTTACCCCCCTAGGCGTGGGCGGCCATTTTGGGTGTCCCCCGACCCCCAGCAGAAAATAAGAAATATAGTATATTTTTGTCTCCCCCACATTCACCTGACCGATTTCAAAACTGATATTTGGCAGAAAGTTGCAACCCATAGGTACGCTAAATATGCCGCAAAAATTTGGGCGGCACACTTCTTCCCTGGGGTGGGAGGACCCCAGGCCCTACCCCCGGGCCAGCATATTTTACTAAAAACAGTCGAAAATCGAGTCCAGTAGATTTATTTGACCGATTTCCCATTTCAAATTTGCTACATAGATGCAGTAATAACATGCAAATCAATATCCGTTGCCAAAAGTGCGGCACAGTTACCCCCCTGGGCGTGGGCGGCCATTTTGGGTGTCCCCCGACCCCCAGCAGAAAATAAGAAATATAGTATATTTTTGTCTCCCCCACATTCACCTGACCGATTTCAAAACTGATATTTGGCAGAAAGTTGCAACCCATAGGTACGCTAAATATGCCGCAAAAATTTGGGCGGCACACTTCTTCCCTGGGGTGGGAGGACCCCAGGCCCCACCCCCGGGCCAGCATATTTTACTAAAAACAGTCGAAAATCGAGTCCAGTAGATTTATTTGACCGATTTCCCATTTCAAATTTGCTACATAGATGCAGTAATAACATGCAAATCAATATCCGTTGCCAAAAGTGCGGCACAGTTACCCCCCTGGGCGTGGGCGGCCATTTTGGGTGTCCCCCGACCCCCAGCAGAAAATAAGAAATATAGTATATTTTTGTCTCCCCCACATTCACCTGACCGATTTCAAAACTGATATTTGGCAGAAAGTTGCAACCCATAGGTACGCTAAATATGCCGCAAAAATTTGGGCGGCACACTTCTTCCCTGGGGTGGGAGGACCCCAGGCCCCACCCCCGGGCCAGCATATTTTACTAAAAACAGTCGAAAATCGAGTCCAGTAGATTTATTTGACCGATTTCCCATTTCAAATTTGCTACATAGATGCAGTAATAACATGCAAATCAATATCCGTTGCCAAAAGTGCGGCACAGTTACCCCCCTGGGCGTGGGCGGCCATTTTGGGTGTCCCCCGACCCCCAGCAGAAAATAAGAAATATAGTATATCTTTGTCTCCCCCACATTCACCTGACCGATTTCAAAACTGATATTTGGCAGAAAGTTGCAACCCATAGGTACGCTAAATATGCCGCAAAAATTTGGGCGGCACACTTCTTCCCTGGGGTGGGAGGACCCCAGGCCCCACCCCCGGGCCAGCATATTTTACTAAAAACAGTCGAAAATCGAGTCCAGTAGATTTATTTGACCGATTTCCCATTTCAAATTTGCTACATAGATGCAGTAATAACATGCAAATCAATATCCGTTGCCAAAAGTGCGGCACAGTTACCCCCCTGGGCGTGGGCGGCCATTTTGGGTGTCCCCCGACCCCCAGCAGAAAATAAGAAATATAGTATATTTTTGTCTCCCCCACATTCACCTGACCGATTTCAAAACTGATATTTGGCAGAAAGTTGCAACCCATAGGTACGCTAAATATGCCGCAAAAATTTGGGCGGCACACTTCTTCCCTGGGGTGGGAGGACCCCAGGCCCCACCCCCGGGCCAGCATATTTTACTAAAAACAGTCGAAAATCGAGTCCAGTAGATTTATTTGACCGATTTCCCATTTCAAATTTGCTACATAGATGCAGTAATAACATGCAAATCAATATCCGTTGCCAAAAGTGCGGCACAGTTACCCCCCTGGGCGTGGGCGGCCATTTTGGGTGTCCCCCGACCCCCAGCAGAAAATAAGAAATATAGTATATTTTTGTCTCCCCCACATTCACCTGACCGATTTCAAAACTGATATTTGGCAGAAAGTTGCAACCCATAGGTACGCTAAATATGCCGCAAAAATTTGGGCGGCACACTTCTTCCCTGGGGTGGGAGGACCCCAGGCCCCACCCCCGGGCCAGCATATTTTACTAAAAACAGTCGAAAATCGAGTCCAGTAGATTTATTTGACCGATTTCCCATTTCAAATTTGCTACATAGATGCAGTAATAACATGCAAATCAATATCCGTTGCCAAAAAGGCGGCACAGTTACCCCCCTGGGCGTGGGCGGCCATTTTGGGTGTCCCCCGACCCCCAGCAGAAAATAAGAAATATAGTATATTTTCGTCTCCCCCACATTCACCTGACCGATTTCAAAACTGATATTTGGCAGAAAGTTGCAACCCATAGGTACGCTAAATATGCCGCAAAAATTTGGGCGGCACACTTCTTCCCTGGGGTGGGAGGACCCCAGGCCCCACCCCCGGGCCAGCATATTTTACTAAAAACAGTCGAAAATCGAGTCCAGTAGATTTATTTGACCGATTTCCCATTTCAAATTTGCTACATAGATGCAGTAATAACATGCAAATCAATATCCATTGCCAAAAGTGCGGCACAGTTACCCCCCTGGGCGTGGGCGGCCATTTTGGGTGTCCCCCGACCCCCAGCAGAAAATAAGAAATATAGTATATTTTTGTCTCCCCCACATTCACCTGACCGATTTCAAAACTGATATTTGGCAGAAAGTTGCAACCCATAGGTACGCTAAATATGCCGCAAAAATTTGGGCGGCACACTTCTTCCCTGGGGTGGGAGGACCCCAGGCCCCACCCCCGGGCCAGCATATTTTACTAAAAACAGTCGAAAATCGAGTCCAGTAGATTTATTTGACCGATTTCCCATTTCAAATTTGCTACATAGATGCAGTAATAACATGCAAATCAATATCCGTTGCCAAAAGTGCGGCACAGTTACCCCCCTGGGCGTGGGCGGCCATTTTGGGTGTCCCCCGACCCCCAGCAGAAAATAAGAAATATAGTATATTTTTGTCTCCCCCACATTCACCTGACCGATTTCAAAACTGATATTTGGCAGAAAGTTGCAACCCATAGGTACGCTAAATATGCCGCAAAAATTTGGGCGGCACACTTCTTCCCTGGGGTGGGAGGACCCCAGGCCCCACCCCCGGGCCAGCATATTTTACTAAAAACAGTCGAAAATCGAGTCCAGTAGATTTATTTGACCGATTTCCCATTTCAAATTTGCTACATAGATGCAGTAATAACATGCAAATCAATATCCGTTGCCAAAAAGGCGGCACAGTTACCCCCCTGGGCGTGGGCGGCCATTTTGGGTGTCCCCCGACCCCCAGCAGAAAATAAGAAATATAGTATATTTTCGTCTCCCCCACATTCACCTGACCGATTTCAAAACTGATATTTGGCAGAAAGTTGCAACCCATAGGTACGCTAAATATGCCGCAAAAATTTGGGCGGCACACTTCTTCCCTGGGGTGGGAGGACCCCAGGCCCCACCCCCGGGCCAGCATATTTTACTAAAAACAGTCGAAAATCGAGTCCAGTAGATTTATTTGACCGATTTCCCATTTCAAATTTGCTACATAGATGCAGTAATAACATGCAAATCAATATCCGTTGCCAAAAAGGCGGCACAGTTACCCCCCTGGGCGTGGGCGGCCATTTTGGGTGTCCCCCGACCCCCAGCAGAAAATAAGAAATATAGTATATTTTCGTCTCCCCCACATTCACCTGACCGATTTCAAAACTGATATTTGGCAGAAAGTTGCAACCCATAGGTACGCTAAATATGCCGCAAAAATTTGGGCGGCACACTTCTTCCCTGGGGTGGGAGGACCCCAGGCCCCACCCCCGGGCCAGCATATTTTACTAAAAACAGTCGAAAATCGAGTCCAGTAGATTTATTTGACCGATTTCCCATTTCAAATTTGCTACATAGATGCAGTAATAACATGCAAATCAATATCCGTTGCCAAAAGTGCGGCACAGTTACCCCCCTGGGCGTGGGCGGCCATTTTGGGTGTCCCCCGACCCCCAGCAGAAAATAAGAAATATAGTATATCTTTGTCTCCCCCACATTCACCTGACCGATTTCAAAACTGATATTTGGCAGAAAGTTGCAACCCATAGGTACGCTAAATATGCCGCAAAAATTTGGGCGGCACACTTCTTCCCTGGGGTGGGAGGACCCCAGGCCCCACCCCCGGGCCAGCATATTTTACTAAAAACAGTCGAAAATCGAGTCCAGTAGATTTATTTGACCGATTTCCCATTTCAAATTTGCTACATAGATGCAGTAATAACATGCAAATCAATATCCGTTGCCAAAAGTGCGGCACAGTTACCCCCCTGGGCGTGGGCGGCCATTTTGGGTGTCCCCCGACCCCCAGCAGAAAATAAGAAATATAGTATATTTTTGTCTCCCCCACATTCACCTGACCGATTTCAAAACTGATATTTGGCAGAAAGTTGCAACCCATAGGTACGCTAAATATGCCGCAAAAATTTGGGCGGCACACTTCTTCCCTGGGGTGGGAGGACCCCAGGCCCCACCCCCGGGCCAGCATATTTTACTAAAAACAGTCGAAAATCGAGTCCAGTAGATTTATTTGACCGATTTCCCATTTCAAATTTGCTACATAGATGCAGTAATAACATGCAAATCAATATCCGTTGCCAAAAGTGCGGCACAGTTACCCCCCTGGGCGTGGGCGGCCATTTTGGGTGTCCCCCGACCCCCAGCAGAAAATAAGAAATATAGTATATTTTTGTCTCCCCCACATTCACCTGACCGATTTCAAAACTGATATTTGGCAGAAAGTTGCAACCCATAGGTACGCTAAATATGCCGCAAAAATTTGGGCGGCACACTTCTTCCCTGGGGTGGGAGGACCCCAGGCCCCACCCCCGGGCCAGCATATTTTACTAAAAACAGTCGAAAATCGAGTCCAGTAGATTTATTTGACCGATTTCCCATTTCAAATTTGCTACATAGATGCAGTAATAACATGCAAATCAATATCCGTTGCCAAAAAGGCGGCACAGTTACCCCCCTGGGCGTGGGCGGCCATTTTGGGTGTCCCCCGACCCCCAGCAGAAAATAAGAAATATAGTATATTTTCGTCTCCCCCACATTCACCTGACCGATTTCAAAACTGATATTTGGCAGAAAGTTGCAACCCATAGGTACGCTAAATATGCCGCAAAAATTTGGGCGGCACACTTCTTCCCTGGGGTGGGAGGACCCCAGGCCCCACCCCCGGGCCAGCATATTTTACTAAAAACAGTCGAAAATCGAGTCCAGTAGATTTATTTGACCGATTTCCCATTTCAAATTTGCTGCATAGATGCAGTAATAACATGCAAATCAATATCCGTTGCCAAAAGTGCGGCACAGTTACCCCCTCTGGGCGTGGGCGGCCATTTTGGGTGTCCCCCGACCCCCAGCAGAAAATAAGAAATATAGTATATTTTTGTCTCCCCCACATTCACCTGACCGATTTCAAAACTGATATTTGGCAGAAAGTTGCAACCCATAGGTACGCTAAATATGCCGCAAAAATTTGGGCGGCACACTTCTTCCCTGGGGTGGGAGGACCCCAGGCCCCACCCCCGGGCCAGCATATTTTACTAAAAACAGTCGAAAATCGAGTCCAGTAGATTTATTTGACCGATTTCCCATTTCAAATTTGCTACATAGATGCAGTAATAACATGCAAATCAATATCCGTTGCCAAAAGTGCGGCACAGTACCCCCCTGGGCGTGGGCGGCCATTTTGGGTGTCCCCCGACCCCCAGCAGAAAATAAGAAATATAGTATATTTTTGTCTCCCCCACATTCACCTGACCGATTTCAAAACTGATATTTGGCAGAAAGTTGCAACCCATAGGTACGCTAAATATGCCGCAAAAATTTGGGCGGCACACTTCTTCCCTGGGGTGGGAGGACCCCAGGCCCCACCCCCGGGCCAGCATATTTTACTAAAAACAGTCGAAAATCGAGTCCAGTAGATTTATTTGACCGATTTCCCATTTCAAATTTGCTACATAGATGCAGTAATAACATGCAAATCAATATCCGTTGCCAAAAGTGCGGCACAGTTACCCCCCTGGGCGTGGGCGGCCATTTTGGGTGTCCCCCGACCCCCAGCAGAAAATAAGAAATATAGTATATTTTTGTCTCCCCCACATTCACCTGACCGATTTCAAAACTGATATTTGGCAGAAAGTTGCAACCCATAGGTACGCTAAATATGCCGCAAAAATTTGGGCGGCACACTTCTTCCCTGGGGTGGGAGGACCCCAGGCCCCACCCCCGGGCCAGCATATTTTACTAAAAACAGTCGAAAATCGAGTCCAGTAGATTTATTTGACCGATTTCCCATTTCAAATTTGCTACATAGATGCAGTAATAACATGCAAATCAATATCCGTTGCCAAAAGTGCGGCACAGTTACCCCCCTGGGCGTGGGCGGCCATTTTGGGTGTCCCCCGACCCCCAGCAGAAAATAAGAAATATAGTATATTTTTGTCTCCCCCACATTCACCTGACCGATTTCAAAACTGATATTTGGCAGAAAGTTGCAACCCATAGGTACGCTAAATATGCCGCAAAAATTTGGGCGGCACACTTCTTCCCTGGGGTGGGAGGACCCCAGGCCCCACCCCCGGGCCAGCATATTTTACTAAAAACAGTCGAAAATCGAGTCCAGTAGATTTATTTGACCGATTTCCCATTTCAAATTTGCTACATAGATGCAGTAATAACATGCAAATCAATATCCGTTGCCAAAAGTGCGGCACAGTTACCCCCCTGGGCGTGGGCGGCCATTTTGGGTGTCCCCCGACCCCCAGCAGAAAATAAGAAATATAGTATATTTTTGTCTCCCCCACATTCACCTGACCGATTTCAAAACTGATATTTGACAGAAAGTTGCAACCCATAGGTACGCTAAATATGCCGCAAAAATTTGGGCGGCACACTTCTTCCCTGGGGTGGGAGGACCCCAGGCCCCACCCCCGGGCCAGCATATTTTACTAAATATGCCGCAAAAATTTGGGCGGCACACTTCTTCCCTGGGGTGGGAGGACCCCAGGCCCCACCCCCGGGCCAGCATATTTTACTAAAAACAGTCGAAAATCGAGTCCAGTAGATTTATTTGACCGATTTCCCATTTCAAATTTGCTACATAGATGCAGTAATAACATGCAAATCAATATCCGTTGCCAAAAGTGCGGCACAGTTACCCCCCTGGGCGTGGGCGGCCATTTTGGGTGTCCCCCGACCCCCAGCAGAAAATAAGAAATATAGTATATTTTTGTCTCCCCGACATTCACCTGACCGATTTCAAAACTGATATTTGGCAGAAAGTTGCAACCCATAGGTACGCTAAATATGCCGCAAAAATTTGGGCGGCACACTTCTTCCCTGGGGTGGGAGGACCCCAGGCCCCACCCCCGGGCCAGCATATTTTACTAAAAACAGTCGAAAATCGAGTCCAGTAGATTTATTTGACCGATTTCCCATTTCAAATTTGCTACATAGATGCAGTAATAACATGCAAATCAATATCCGTTGCCAAAAGTGCGGCACAGTTACCCCCCTGGGCGTGGGCGGCCATTTTGGGTGTCCCCCGACCCCCAGCAGAAAATAAGAAATATAGTATATTTTTGTCTCCCCGACATTCACCTGACCGATTTCAAAACTGATATTTGGCAGAAAGTTGCAACCCATAGGTACGCTAAATATGCCGCAAAAATTTGGGCGGCACACTTCTTCCCTGGGGTGGGAGGACCCCAGGCCCCACCCCCGGGCCAGCATATTTTACTAAAAACAGTCGAAAATCGAGTCCAGTAGATTTATTTGACCGATTTCCCATTTCAAATTTGCTACATAGATGCAGTAATAACATGCAAATCAATATCCGTTGCCAAAAGTGCGGCACAGTACCCCCCTGGGCGTGGGCGGCCATTTTGGGTGTCCCCCGACCCCCAGCAGAAAATAAGAAATATAGTATATTTTTGTCTCCCCCACATTCACCTGACCGATTTCAAAACTGATATTTGGCAGAAAGTTGCAACCCATAGGTACGCTAAATATGCCGCAAAAATTTGGGCGGCACACTTCTTCCCTGGGGTGGGAGGACCCCAGGCCCCACCCCCGGGCCAGCATATTTTACTAAAAACAGTCGAAAATCGAGTCCAGTAGATTTATTTGACCGATTTCCCATTTCAAATTTGCTACATAGATGCAGTAATAACATGCAAATCAATATCCGTTGCCAAAAGTGCGGCACAGTTACCCCCCTGGGCGTGGGCGGCCATTTTGGGTGTCCCCCGACCCCCAGCAGAAAATAAGAAATATAGTATATTTTTGTCTCCCCCACATTCACCTGACCGATTTCAAAACTGATATTTGGCAGAAAGTTGCAACCCATAGGTACGCTAAATATGCCGCAAAAATTTGGGCGGCACACTTCTTCCCTGGGGTGGGAGGACCCCAGGCCCCACCCCCGGGCCAGCATATTTTACTAAAAACAGTCGAAAATCGAGTCCAGTAGATTTATTTGACCGATTTCCCATTTCAAATTTGCTACATAGATGCAGTAATAACATGCAAATCAATATCCGTTGCCAAAAGTGCGGCACAGTTACCCCCCTGGGCGTGGGCGGCCATTTTGGGTGTCCCCCGACCCCCAGCAGAAAATAAGAAATATAGTATATTTTTGTCTCCCCCACATTCACCTGACCGATTTCAAAACTGATATTTGGCAGAAAGTTGCAACCCATAGGTACGCTAAATATGCCGCAAAAATTTGGGCGGCACACTTCTTCCCTGGGGTGGGAGGACCCCAGGCCCCACCCCCGGGCCAGCATATTTTACTAAAAACAGTCAAAAATCGAGTCCAGTAGATTTATTTGACCGATTTCCCATTTCAAATTTGCTACATAGATGCAGTAATAACATGCAAATCAATATCCGTTGCCAAAAGTGCGGCACAGTTACCCCCCTGGGCGTGGGCGGCCATTTTGGGTGTCCCCCGACCCCCAGCAGAAAATAAGAAATATAGTATATTTTTGTCTCCCCCACATTCACCTGACCGATTTCAAAACTGATATTTGGCAGAAAGTTGCAACCCATAGGTACGCTAAATATGCCGCAAAAATTTGGGCGGCACACTTCTTCCCTGGGGTGGGAGGACCCCAGGCCCCACCCCCGGGCCAGCATATTTTACTAAAAACAGTCGAAAATCGAGTCCAGTAGATTTATTTGACCGATTTCCCATTTCAAATTTGCTACATAGATGCAGTAATAACATGCAAATCAATATCCGTTGCCAAAAGTGCGGCACAGTTACCCCCCTGGGCGTGGGCGGCCATTTTGGGTGTCCCCCGACCCCCAGCAGAAAATAAGAAATATAGTATATTTTTGTCTCCCCCACATTCACCTGACCGATTTCAAAACTGATATTTGACAGAAAGTTGCAACCCATAGGTACGCTAAATATGCCGCAAAAATTTTGGCGGCACACTTCTTCCCTGGGGTGGGAGGACCCCAGGCCCCACCCCCGGGCCAGCATATTTTACTGAAAACAGTCGAAAATCGAGTCCAGTAGATTTATTTGACCGATTTCCCATTTCAAATTTGCTACATAGATGCAGTAATAACATGCAAATCAATATCCGTTGCCAAAAGTGCGGCACAGTTACCCCCCTGGGCGTGGGCGGCCATTTTGGGTGTCCCCCGACCCCCAGCAGAAAATAAGAAATATAGTATATTTTTGTCTCCCCCACATTCACCTGACCGATTTCAAAACTGATATTTGGCAGAAAGTTGCAACCCATAGGTACGCTAAATATGCCGCAAAAATTTGGGCGGCACACTTCTTCCCTGGGGTGGGAGGACCCCAGGCCCCACCCCCGGGCCAGCATATTTTACTAAAAACAGTCGAAAATCGAGTCCAGTAGATTTATTTGACCGATTTCCCATTTCAAATTTGCTACATAGATGCAGTAATAACATGCAAATCAATATCCGTTGCCAAAAGTGCGGCACAGTTGACCCCAGGCCCCACCCCCGGGCCAGCATATTTTACTAAATATGCCGCAAAAATTTGGGCGGCACACTTCTTCCCTGGGGTGGGAGGACCCCAGGCCCCACCCCCGGGCCAGCATATTTTACTAAAAACAGTCGAAAATCGAGTCCAGTAGATTTATTTGACCGATTTCCCATTTCAAATTTGCTACATAGATGCAGTAATAACATGCAAATCAATATCCGTTGCCAAAAGTGCGGCACAGTTACCCCCCTGGGCGTGGGCGGCCATTTTGGGTGTCCCCCGACCCCCAGCAGAAAATAAGAAATATAGTATATTTTTGTCTCCCCGACATTCACCTGACCGATTTCAAAACTGATATTTGGCAGAAAGTTGCAACCCATAGGTACGCTAAATATGCCGCAAAAATTTGGGCGGCACACTTCTTCCCTGGGGTGGGAGGACCCCAGGCCCCACCCCCGGGCCAGCATATTTTACTAAAAACAGTCGAAAATCGAGTCCAGTAGATTTATTTGACCGATTTCCCATTTCAAATTTGCTACATAGATGCAGTAATAACATGCAAATCAATATCCGTTGCCAAAAGTGCGGCACAGTACCCCCCTGGGCGTGGGCGGCCATTTTGGGTGTCCCCCGACCCCCAGCAGAAAATAAGAAATATAGTATATTTTTGTCTCCCCCACATTCACCTGACCGATTTCAAAACTGATATTTGGCAGAAAGTTGCAACCCATAGGTACGCTAAATATGCCGCAAAAATTTGGGCGGCACACTTCTTCCCTGGGGTGGGAGGACCCCAGGCCCCACCCCCGGGCCAGCATATTTTACTAAAAACAGTCGAAAATCGAGTCCAGTAGATTTATTTGACCGATTTTCCATTTCAAATTTGCTACATAGATGCAGTAATAACATGCAAATCAATATCCGTTGCCAAAAGTGCGGCACAGTTACCCCCCTGGGCGTGGGCGGCCATTTTGGGTGTCCCCCGACCCCCAGCAGAAAATAAGAAATATAGTATATTTTTGTCTCCCCCACATTCACCTGACCGATTTCAAAACTGATATTTGGCAGAAAGTTGCAACCCATAGGTACGCTAAATATGCCGCAAAAATTTGGGCGGCACACTTCTTCCCTGGGGTGGGAGGACCCCAGGCCCCACCCCCGGGCCAGCATATTTTACTAAAAACAGTCGAAAATCGAGTCCAGTAGATTTATTTGACCGATTTCCCATTTCAAATTTGCTACATAGATGCAGTAATAACATGCAAATCAATATCCGTTGCCAAAAGTGCGGCACAGTTACCCCCCTGGGCGTGGGCGGCCATTTTGGGTGTCCCCCGACCCCCAGCAGAAAATAAGAAATATAGTATATTTTTGTCTCCCCCACATTCACCTGACCGATTTCAAAACTGATATTTGGCAGAAAGTTGCAACCCATAGGTACGCTAAATATGCCGCAAAAATTTGGGCGGCACACTTCTTCCCTGGGGTGGGAGGACCCCAGGCCCCACCCCCGGGCCAGCATATTTTACTAAAAACAGTCAAAAATCGAGTCCAGTAGATTTATTTGACCGATTTCCCATTTCAAATTTGCTACATAGATGCAGTAATAACATGCAAATCAATATCCGTTGCCAAAAGTGCGGCACAGTTACCCCCCTGGGCGTGGGCGGCCATTTTGGGTGTCCCCCGACCCCCAGCAGAAAATAAGAAATATAGTATATTTTTGTCTCCCCCACATTCACCTGACCGATTTCAAAACTGATATTTGGCAGAAAGTTGCAACCCATAGGTACGCTAAATATGCCGCAAAAATTTGGGCGGCACACTTCTTCCCTGGGGTGGGAGGACCCCAGGCCCCACCCCCGGGCCAGCATATTTTACTAAAAACAGTCGAAAATCGAGTCCAGTAGATTTATTTGACCGATTTCCCATTTCAAATTTGCTACATAGATGCAGTAATAACATGCAAATCAATATCCGTTGCCAAAAGTGCGGCACAGTTACCCCCCTGGGCGTGGGCGGCCATTTTGGGTGTCCCCCGACCCCCAGCAGAAAATAAGAAATATAGTATATTTTTGTCTCCCCCACATTCACCTGACCGATTTCAAAACTGATATTTGACAGAAAGTTGCAACCCATAGGTACGCTAAATATGCCGCAAAAATTTTGGCGGCACACTTCTTCCCTGGGGTGGGAGGACCCCAGGCCCCACCCCCGGGCCAGCATATTTTACTGAAAACAGTCGAAAATCGAGTCCAGTAGATTTATTTGACCGATTTCCCATTTCAAATTTGCTACATAGATGCAGTAATAACATGCAAATCAATATCCGTTGCCAAAAGTGCGGCACAGTTACCCCCCTGGGCGTGGGCGGCCATTTTGGGTGTCCCCCGACCCCCAGCAGAAAATAAGAAATATAGTATATTTTTGTCTCCCCCACATTCACCTGACCGATTTCAAAACTGATATTTGGCAGAAAGTTGCAACCCATAGGTACGCTAAATATGCCGCAAAAATTTGGGCGGCACACTTCTTCCCTGGGGTGGGAGGACCCCAGGCCCCACCCCCGGGCCAGCATATTTTACTAAAAACAGTCGAAAATCGAGTCCAGTAGATTTATTTGACCGATTTCCCATTTCAAATTTGCTACATAGATGCAGTAATAACATGCAAATCAATATCCGTTGCCAAAAGTGCGGCACAGTTACCCCCCTGGGCGTGGGCGGCCATTTCGGGTGTCCCCCGACCCCCAGCAGAAAATAAGAAATATAGTATATTTTTGTCTCCCCCACATTCACCTGACCGATTTCAAAACTGATATTTGGCAGAAAGTTGCAACCCATAGGTACGCTAAATATGCCGCAAAAATTTGGGCGGCACACTTCTTCCCTGGGGTGGGAGGACCCCAGGCCCCACCCCCGGGCCAGCATATTTTACTAAAAACAGTCGAAAATCGAGTCCAGTAGATTTATTTGACCGATTTCCCATTTCAAATTTGCTACATAGATGCAGTAATAACATGCAAATCAATATCCGTTGCCAAAAGTGCGGCACAGTTACCCCCCTGGGCGTGGGCGGCCATTTTGGGTGTCCCCCGACCCCCAGCAGAAAATAAGAAATATAGTATATTTTTGTCTCCCCCACATTCACCTGACCGATTTCAAAACTGATATTTGGCAGAAAGTTGCAACCCATAGGTACGCTAAATATGCCGCAAAAATTTGGGCGGCACACTTCTTCCCTGGGGTGGGAGGACCCCAGGCCCCACCCCCGGGCCAGCATATTTTACTAAAAACAGTCGAAAATCGAGTCCAGTAGATTTATTTGACCGATTTCCCATTTCAAATTTGCTACATAGATGCAGTAATAACATGCAAATCAATATCCGTTGCCAAAAGTGCGGCACAGTTACCCCCCTGGGCATGGGCGGCCATTTTGGGTGTCCCCCGACCCCCAGCAGAAAATAAGAAATATAGTATATTTTTGTCTCCCCCACATTCACCTGACCGATTTCAAAACTGATATTTGGCAGAAAGTTGCAACCCATAGGTACGCTAAATATGCCGCAAAAATTTGGGCGGCACACTTCTTCCCTGGGGTGGGAGGACCCCAGGCCCCACCCCCGGGCCAGCATATTTTACTAAGAACAGTCGAAAATCGAGTCCAGTAGATTTATTTGACCGATTTCCCATTTCAAATTTGCTACATAGATGCAGTAATAACATGCAAATCAATATCCGTTGCCAAAAGTGCGGCACAGTTACCCCCCTGGGCGTGGGCGGCCATTTTGGGTGTCCCCCGACCCCCAGCAGAA
This sequence comes from Protula sp. h YS-2021, assembly GCA_949752745.1. Lineage (NCBI taxonomy): Eukaryota > Metazoa > Annelida > Polychaeta > Sabellida > Serpulidae > Protula > Protula sp. h YS-2021. The sequence continues at coordinate 24,191,854 of OX457033.1, read as the reverse complement.
AATAAGAAATATAGTATATTTTCGTCTCCCCCACATTCACCTGACCGATTTCAAAACTGATATTTGGCAGAAAGTTGCAACCCATAGGTACGCTAAATATGCCGCAAAAATTTGGGCGGCACACTTCTTCCCTGGGGTGGGAGGACCCCAGGCCCCACCCCCGGGCCAGCATATTTTACTAAAAACAGTCGAAAATCGAGTCCAGTAGATTTATTTGACCGATTTCCCATTTCAAATTTGCTACATAGATGCAGTAATAACATGCAAATCAATATCGCAAAAATTTGGGCGGCACACTTCTTCCCTGGGGTGGGAGGACCCCAGGCCCCACCCCCGGGCCAGCATATTTTACTAAAAACAGTCGAAAATCGAGTCCAGTAGATTTATTTGACCGATTTCCCATTTCAAATTTGCTACATAGATGCAGTAATAACAAGCAAATCAATATCCGTTGCCAAAAGTGCGGCACAGTTACCCCCCTGGGCGTGGGCGGCCATTTTGGGTGTCCCCCGACCCCCAGCAGAAAATAAGAAATATAGTATATCTTTGTCTCCCCCACATTCACCTGACCGATTTCAAAACTGATATTTGGCAGAAAGTTGCAACCCATAGGTACGCTAAATATGCCGCAAAAATTTGGGCGGCACACTTCTTCCCTGGGGTGGGAGGACCCCAGGCCCCACCCCCGGGCCAGCATATTTTACTAAAAACAGTCGAAAATCGAGTCCAGTAGATTTATTTGACCGATTTCCCATTTCAAATTTGCTACATAGATGCAGTAATAACATGCAAATCAATATCCGTTGCCAAAAGTGCGGCACAGTTACCCCCCTGGGCGTGGGCGGCCATTTTGGGTGTCCCCCGACCCCCAGCAGAAAATAAGAAATATAGTATATTTTCGTCTCCCCCACATTCACCTGACCGATTTCAAAACTGATATTTGGCAGAAAGTTGCAACCCATAGGTACGCTAAATATGCCGCAAAAATTTGGGCGGCACACTTCTTCCCTGGGGTGGGAGGACCCCAGGCCCCACCCCCGGGCCAGCATATTTTACTAAAAACAGTCGAAAATCGAGTCCAGTAGATTTATTTGACCGATTTCCCATTTCAAATTTGCTACATAGATGCAGTAATAACATGCAAATCAATATCGCAAAAATTTGGGCGGCACACTTCTTCCCTGGGGTGGGAGGACCCCAGGCCCCACCCCCGGGCCAGCATATTTTACTAAAAACAGTCGAAAATCGAGTCCAGTAGATTTATTTGACCGATTTCCCATTTCAAATTTGCTACATAGATGCAGTAATAACAAGCAAATCAATATCCGTTGCCAAAAGTGCGGCACAGTTACCCCCCTGGGCGTGGGCGGCCATTTTGGGTGTCCCCCGACCCCCAGCAGAAAATAAGAAATATAGTATATCTTTGTCTCCCCCACATTCACCTGACCGATTTCAAAACTGATATTTGGCAGAAAGTTGCAACCCATAGGTACGCTAAATATGCCGCAAAAATTTGGGCGGCACACTTCTTCCCTGGGGTGGGAGGACCCCAGGCCCCACCCCCGGGCCAGCATATTTTACTAAAAACAGTCGAAAATCGAGTCCAGTAGATTTATTTGACCGATTTCCCATTTCAAATTTGCTACATAGATGCAGTAATAACATGCAAATCAATATCCGTTGCCAAAAGTGCGGCACAGTTACCCCCCTGGGCGTGGGCGGCCATTTTGGGTGTCCCCCGACCCCCAGCAGAAAATAAGAAATATAGTATATTTTTGTCTCCCCCACATTCACCTGACCGATTTCAAAACTGATATTTGGCAGAAAGTTGCAACCCATAGGTACGCTAAATATGCCGCAAAAATTTGGGCGGCACACTTCTTCCCTGGGGTGGGAGGACCCCAGGCCCTACTCCCGGGCCAGCATATTTTACTAAAAACAGTCGAAAATCGAGTCCAGTAGATTTATTTGACCGATTTCCCATTTCAAATTTGCTACATAGATGCAGTAATAACATGCAAATCAATATCCGTTGCCAAAAGTGCGGCACAGTTACCCCCCTGGACGTGGGTGACCGATTTCAAAACTGTTATTTGGTGTCCCCCGATCCCCAGCAGAAAATATGAAATAAAATATATTTTTGTCTTTTTTGAAAGCACAACATTGTGTACTATATACAGCGGTTTTGAAGTTTTGTTCAAGTTATTCTTATTGTTATAATTGTTATCTCTAGCATGCCATCACCAGAAAGCGTTAAATCACCGCATAAGAAATCGTTATGCTACCGCCCTGTAGGAATCGAACCTACAATGGCAAATGCGAGAAAATATTAATTTTCATGAGGTGCGAAGTAAGTAATTTCGCTTGTGTTTGATAAATGTTATCGCCAATATGCCATCACCGAAGAGCGTTAAATCACCGCATAAGAAATCGTTATGCTACCGCCCTGTAGGAGTCAAACCTACAATGACAAGTGCGAGAAAATATTAATTTTTGTCAGGTGCGAAGTAAATAAAGAGATGAAATGTAATCTACGTAAGCGGTGTCTATGGGGAGAGCAACATGGAACTGAACAGTATAATGCAACTCTAAAATAAAGAGCGTCTGATATTCAATATTTTGAAACATTTTGTATCTATCGTTTTACTGTTTGTAGACAAAATTTTGTGAGTGCAGATCTACGCAATAATGTCAGACCATTAGGCAGGTGTATTGTGTTTCATGTACTTCACCTAGCAGACTTGTTATCTGAACTTTCCGTAAATGGAATAAATTTTTATGTATCCACCATACTTGTTTGTCTTATGAACCAATTTGCGGCAGGGAGATGAAAGGGTAGTTACAATTTTTCCCCACGTGCGAAGTAACTAATTTCGCTTGTGTTTGACAAATGTTATCGCCAATATGCCATCACCGAAGAGCGTTAAATCACCGCATAAGAAATCGCTATGCTACCGCCCTGTAGGAGTCGAACCTACAATGACAAGTGCGAGAAAATATTAATTTTTGTCAGGTGCGAAGTAACTATAGAGATGAAATATAATCCACGTAAGCGGTGTCTATGGGGAGAGCAACATGGAACTGAACAGAATAATGCAACTCCAAAATAAAGAGCGCCTGATATTCAACATTTTGAAACATTTTGTATCTATCGTTGTACTGTTTTTAGACAACATTTTGTGAGTTTAGATCCATGCAATAATGTCAAACCATTAGGCAGGTGTATTGTGTTTCATGTACTTCCACTAGCAGACTTGTTATCTGAATTTTTCTTTAATGGTATAAATTTTTTATGTATCCGCCATACTTGTTTGCCTTATGAACCGATTTGCGGCAGGGAGATGAAAGGCTATTTACTAGTTAGATAGTTTTTTGTGGCTTTTAATAAAAACTCCTTTTATTATTATTATTATTATTATTATTATTATTATTATTATTATTATTATTATTATTATTATTATTATTATTATTATTATTATTATTATTATTATTATAAAAACTGCAGTGAAAATAAGAGAAACATTTGGTGAATGTTGTCATTGATTTTTGCCGTAGACTGTTATAAAATTAAGAGAAACATTTGGAATGTACTCATTGGTTTTTGCAGGAGACTTCAGTGCTTGTTGAAAGAAATCTGGTTCTTCAACCCGAAACTGAAGCTGGTGTTGTCTGGTGTTTTGCCGAGGCTTCCGTCGAGCTACGGCAGATACGTTTCGCGCACTCTGCTGAATCAGCTCAACGATAAGATCGCTGAGTACAACGACCGATTAAAGCGACTGGCAGATGGGGATGAAAGGCTGTCCTTCTTGGACAATTCTTGGTTAGGTGCTTACCCCGCTGCGTACAGGCCTGATGGCCTGCACTTAAATAACCATGGCGCAGCGCAGCTAGCTTCTGCAATGAAAGAAGCAATGATACGGGAAACGTCACAACCAAGTTACAGAGTCTCCGCTCCTGAACGCGTCGAAGTCACACCAACACGTCCGTCTTACAGCCAAGTAGTGGCCGAAACTCAACGAGTGCCCACAATGCCACCACCCAAACCGCAGCGAATCAAACAAAGAAAAAGACGAAGCTACAGTGCCGTGGTTGCTGCAGGAATACCAGCCAAGGAGGTCCGGTTGGAAGCGTTCGATGAGGCGTTTCCACGACTAGATGTTACAGACGAAGAAACAGCCGCTCAGGAAGGTGTCCGAGAGCCCTACAGAAGTACTGTAGGGTCTAGGCATATGTCGGAACAGAGTAAGGGAATGCCAGCTGTTCAGAAAATCACAACACAACGAAATCCAACACGTACGACGTCGACACAAGCATCTCACTCGGTTACAAGGCGAAACGCTTCGACGCAGACGGATACAACCACGACCACAGAAAGTAGACGCAACGTAACTCCATCTCAAGCCACCTTGCCAAAAGCAAATACGACACGTGAAAAAGAAGCACCACTCAAGTCTCAAATTCAACCTGCGACGCAGACGCATACAACCACGACCACAGAAAGCACAAGCAACGTAACTCCTTCTAAAGCCACTTTACCAAAAGCAACTACAACACATACAAAAGAAGCACCACTCAAGTCTCAAATTCAACCTGCGACGCAGACACATACAACCACGACACCTGAACGCACAATCAAAGGGCCTCAAGATCCTTTAAGTAATTTTTACCCCTGCATTATTCAGTATCAAGGAAGAACTTTCAAGAGTACAGAGCATCTCTATCAATACTCAAAAGCCATGTATTTTCGGCGTTTTGTTGCAGCAGAGAAAATTTTTGAGAGTGATACTGCTTACCGAGCCAAAATGTATGCAAATCAAAATGTACCTCGGTATAGCCAGAGTTGGAATCGCGAAAAGCTACATGTAATGAAAATTATATTTCGACTAAAGTGGGAACAATGCACGGCTTTTCGGACCAGTTTAATTAACAGCCAAGGTTGTATCCTTACACATCCTGTGCAGGATCGCTTCTGGGGAAGCAATGGAAAGAATATGTTTGCCAATTTGCTGGATGAATTTCGTCAGGGAACGACAGCTGCTGCGGCAACTACAACGCAGACACAGACACGGAACACAACTCCATCTCAAGCCACTTTGCCAAAAGCAAGTACAACAAGTAAAAAAGAAGCACCACTCAAGTCTCAAATTCAACCTGCGACGCAGACGCATACAACCACGACCACGGAAAGCACACGGAACGTAACTCCATCTCAAGCCACTTTGCTAAAAGCAACTGCTACACGTAAAGAACAAGCACCACTCAAGTCTCAAATTCAACCTGCAAAACATAAAGTAAATGCAGCACAGAGTCGGGGAACGCCAGCTGTTGCGCCAAGTACAACACAACCAAACCCGACTCGTACGACGTCGACACAAACATCTCACTTGGCTAACGTATCGGTTACAGTGCGAAACGCTTCGACGCAGACGCATACATTCACGACCACAGAAAGTACACGGAACACAGCTCCATCTCAAGCCACTTTGCTAAAAGCAACTGCTACACGTAAAAAACAAGCACCACGCAAATCTCAAATTCAACCTGCGAAACATAAAGTCAATGCAGTACAGAGTCGGGGAACGCCAGCTGTTGCGCCAAGTACAACACAACCAAACCCGATTCGTACGACGTCGACACAAACATCTCACTTGGCTAACGTATCGGTTACAGTGAGAAACGCTTCGACGCAGACGCATACATTCACGACCACAGAAAGTACACGGAACACAGCTCCATCTCAAGCCACTTTGCTAAAAGCAACTGCTACACGTAAAAAACAAGCACCACGCAAATCTCAAATTCAACCTGCGAAACATAAAGTTAATGCAGTACAGAGTCGGGGAACGCCAGCTGTTGCGCCAAGTACAACACAACCAAACCCGACTCGTACGACGTCGACACAAACATCTCACTTGGCTAACGTATCGGTTACAGTGCGAAACGCTTCGACGCAGACGCATACATTCACGACCACAGAAAGTACACGGAACACAGCTCCATCTCAAGCCACTTTGCTAAAAGCAACTGCTACACGTAAAAAACAAGCACCACGCAAATCTCAAATTCAACCTGCGAAACATAAAGTTAATGCAGTACAGAGTCGGGGAACGCCAGCTGTTGCGCCAAGTACAACACAACCAAACCCGACTCGTACGACGTCGACACAAACATCTCACTTGGCTCACGTATCGGTTACAATGCGAAACGCTTCGACGCAGACGCACACAATCACGAAAGACGTTGATGTAAATTGCACAAATAAAGGGTTTAGGTACAACAGGAAAGTAAGCCTATCTCACGGGGGTGGTCCACGGTACAAGCGTTCTAAGCAACTGAGTACAGAAGTAAATGAGTTTGTCTTGTCAAAAGTTAAAGAGATTGTAAAATCGCGTCAGTGGAAGTCTCTATCGTGGAGAAGTGATGAAGCACCATGGGTTACAATATTGAATGAATTAGGTTGGTCGAGTAATGATACAAATAAAAAAAAGTTATACGCTGCTTATAACCGGATGCCACGCGTTGACGAGTCGCCTGAAGATAAAAATTATAGGGTTGTTTCCGTAGAAAATTATGAGAGTAAATCTGGTAATGATGAACACGAAACAAATGGTTTAGAACAAAGAGTTTCCCGTAAGCGCAAAATAAATGAACACGATTTAGAGGTAGAAAAGCCAATAAGCAAAGATGTGAAACATTTCGAAACGTCAACACCACAAAAAAAGGCAAGCGAACCGGAAATCTCTTTGAATATTTCACCTATTGAATTAAATAATGAAAGAGAAAAAGAAAACATGTCTTCAAATCCATCTGAAATTGGTACTGTAAAAATTAAGCAAGATATTTTGTCTCATCCTGAAAATCCTGTGATACAAAAAAGTTCAAAATATTCAGATAATGTACCAACGCAACAGAGACCCAAACGTCAAAAACGTAAAAGGCATTCATCTATTTGGGTACTTGACTCTTTTGATAAAGAAACAGATAATCCAAAACCTAAATCCTTGCAGCCAAAGTTTGTTTCCTATTGCATTTGCAAGGGGGGCTCCAGAGAACCGATGATTCAGTGCGACTCGTGCGACGAATGGTATCATTGGGAATGTATAAGCATACCCAGGAATTTATATATTCCAAACAAAGCATCCGAATCATCTTTTAGGTGTGGATTGGGTGCTTGTAATGATGGTAGAGGATATTTAAAAATTCGAAATCATACTGTTATAGAGTATAATGCTACGAATGAACCCAAACTAGAAAGCAAAAAATTGGAAATTCCCTCTGTTAAAAACAATTTTTGTGAACCTGACTTTTTACCAAGCAGCCCAGAAGCGTCTTTTAATGTGCGCACCCTTGTTTCTGAACAACAAAAGCACACACTGTCCAAAAACAAGGAAAATTTGATTGACAATTCTTCGAAATTGCCATGCCATAGTTCCAAAGATTCAAAAACAGTTGATATGAAACATAACACTCGGGATATTGATTCACCGAAGGAAATTATGTCGAAGTCTAAATCTAAGCAAATGGCTCAGAGACCTCGGAGAAAACCACTTTCTTTAGTTGAGCAATTGAATAACATTCGTGAAGATGAAAAACTCGAAATTTTTGAAATTGACCCAGTTATTGGAAAGGGCATTCGATCCAAAATGGATATTGCGAAGGGAGAGGTACTGCTCGAGTACAAAGGAGAAATCCTTTCTTTAGATTTTGCGGAAAAACTAGAAAACACAACAAGAGTAATGTTTTTGCCAAACTGCGCCATTGACGCCACAAACACAGAATGTTTCGCGAAATATATAAACCATGGACGAGGTGAAAAACAGGGTGAAAATGTAATTTTAAAACTTTTACGATATGATATGTTACCTAGGGTTGCAATGGTGGCAGCTAAAGACATTCCGGTGGGTATGGAATTGAGGTACGACTATGGAGATAGAAGAAGTGAAGTGTTGAAACAAAACACTTGGCTTTATAAAAATGCCCCACGAAACAACGCACAAAACTGTCCAATTGAGCCAGAAACTGTGGAGGTTTGCACTAGTAAACAATTTACAGAAGTCGCAAGTCCCATTGGTGTAAATAAAAATCCCGCAGAAAATGTTAGCAGTATCAAATCTTGTCATGAAACGAAAAAAGAGCCAAATACAGAACTTCATTCTAAATTGATTGAAACTGATACTAGAACTTGCGAAAATAATTTTGATTTGGATTTCGATTTTCCCCTAGATGAGTCTGATATTGCAAAAACTGAACCTCACCCAAAGCAACTAGCCTTGGAGAAGTCAAATGGTAGTTCCGTTTATATTGATAGTGAGGACCTAAAAGGAGATATTGGTCCTTTTACAAAGAATCTTGTTGAAGAAATTCTTGATACGACAATCCCTGATGAATTTGTTACTAGTAGCGTTGAACCCGCTAACTATGAATTTTCTATTGAGAATAAAAAATGGACTTCAGTTTACAATCAGCGAAAAGGACAATCTTTACCCAGAAATGAATGGCAGCACCTTTTCGTGGATGGCTTAAAAATTCACAACAAAAAATGTGTTTTTCGGTTTCTGTTTCACAAATTATCCATAGCTAGTAAGCGTAGTACCCGCGCACCAGTCTTTAGTGCAAAAGCTGGGTGTAGTTTTAAAGACTGTCCCATGGTTGTTTCACTGAAAATGTTCGATCATCAAGACGTAAAGGTGGCGTACGAAAATAACAACATAAAACATAGTATTACTGAAAATCGCGCAAGACCAATCGTTGGTCTTGAAAGGCGGCAACTGCAAGAACTCTTTTTGGCCGGAAAAAAACCGATGAAACATTTTAATGAAAAAATGAATGAAAAATCTGGGTCTGAAATAGTGGCTGGCAACCGGGATGGTATTGGTGGCTCGTTGAATACCTTTCAGAAAATTTCGAGCGAGAGTAGGCAGAAACACAGACTTTTACCCGACACCTTTCAAAGTCTGATGGCATTAAAAAAAGAACTAGATGATAAGATAGCAAACAAAAAATCTATTCAAGGTTTTATTCAAGGAATCAGTTTATTTCCCCGCTATGTTTTCCTGTGGTCATACTCAAGCATAGTGATATGGCATGAACTTTGTAAAAGAGATGCCGCCTTTTTGGATGCAACAGGAAGCGTTGTAAGAAAAAGTGAGGATGGCAAAAGCTTTCTTTATTATGAAATATCGTTTCGAAATCCCATTCCTAAGAAAAGTTCGATCCCAATAGCTGCAATGATCAGCGACTCACAGTCTTGGTCAACCATTGAACATTTTTTAACAGCATTTAGGGCAGCTGAACAAAAAGTATTTGGCTATAATAAATTATCACTTCCTATTCAAATTAATATTGATTGGTCAATGGCAAGTATGAAAGCAATTTTGCACAGCTTAAACAAAGAAGATCTTTTAAATTATGTTAATAGGGCATGGGAAATTGTAGTTGGGAATGCTAAGGAAGAGGCCTTTCAAAAAACAGTTGTAAGGGTTTGCCTCAGCCACTTCATGCACCGTATCGCCAAAAAATGTATGGAAGTGTATGGAAAGAAAAACTCTCAGTTCGGAATGAGAGTTGTTGCTCTATTGGCAAATTGCAAAACGTTAGCTGAAGCAACAGAAATGGTCTTTGATGCCGCCATTGTTATGTGTAGTAGGTATGCAACTGAGACTTGTCACGAAGCTAGTTCACGCTTAGTTGAGAAAATAAATGGCTACTCGACAGATGTTTTGAGCATAGATCAGTTAGACAAATATAATACTGATGATTGCGCTTCACCCACAAAAATAGCTTTCGGTTTCTACGATGAAGGAGAAGTCATGTCAAGATTACCAAATTCTAAATTTGATAAATGGACTAAATCGATACTGGCATCTGTGCAAGCTAAAATTAAAGAAAGTGAGTTCAGTGTTGAAAAAAACATTGAAAATTTTTCGCTCAATGCTCGGTATAAGCCTGAATTTATGACAATTTTGGCTAAGCAATATTTAACTTGTATTCCAATTTGGGGCGATCTACTACTGGGGGATTTAAAAAGACATTCTGGTAACTATTCAGAAATGGCTCTCCCATTAGACGAAGTACCTTACAATGACATGTATCGTTCTGCACATACACCAGCAAAATTAACATCAATAGCAGAAGCCCGATTTAATGTTGTCAAGCGCGTAGATTTAAATGGACAGTCTCAGTTGCGTCTAGATGATTTTGTCGGTACGATGTGCGAAAGCTGGCAGGCAATTCATAAAACTATAGGTGAGGCTGCTTTGAAAACAGATAAATTACGTACTGAAAAGTTCAAAAAAGATTCGGCCGCTAAGCCTAAAGCAGAGTTAAAAGAAGAATGGGATAAACGCAAACCTGAACCTATTCAGCTTAAAAAAAATAAAGGCAAATTTCAACAGCCACCAAAGAAACCTTTCCCGGTTTTTGAAATACCTAAAAATACACTTTCATCTAAAGCAAACTTGGAAGAAAAATTGTCACCCCAGAAATCTAAAGTATCTTTGAAACTAGCCACAACAAAAGTAAATTTAGAAAAAACTTTGGAAAGTCAAAAATCGAAATGCAGAGAAAATCCGAATGCACGGTCAATGACACCGTCTTTTGAGGAGTCAATTTTGGAAAATTTTTGCAAAATACCTAATTTTCAAAACAATTGCTGGTTTAATGCTTTAAGTCAAGCACTAGTACCAACAAATTTGGTAACAAGCATTCTCTGTAAGATAAACTTGCGAACGTTATCTCAGCCTTTGAGGTACCTTTTAAAGATATGGTATTTCCTGAGAACAAATAGCAGGGCTATTGTACCAGAGGAATTTCTTCGTGATCTATTTGCCTCCCGCTCTACTTCATGGGAAACCTTACCTGAAATTTTTAGTAGTGGTTTGCCAAATGACCCTCATGAATTCTATTTCAGTGTCGTTGCATCTTTGATAAGAGAAATTGGTTATTTCACATCCACCGAAAGATTGAGTAGATGTCAACGCCTCATCCG
>OX457033.1:23994650-24180667 GCA_949752745.1 Protula sp. h YS-2021 | reverse complement strand
GGGTGCAGGAGCTAATACGAATGCAAAATGATTACGAAGGAGACGGCTAAACGCAAATTGAAGCTTCCAATCTAGAAAAAATACAATGGGTAAATAACCTGAACATACAATTGTCTCTGTTTCTGGGACGATTATGTAAGACAAGAGACAGTGAGTCGCCTGCCGGTGCTCCGAAACTCAGCGGTGTCATAATTCAAACAATAAATACACGGGCGTAGTCAGTCGTTGTTTCGAAGATTTTATACACTTTTAATAAAAATGGCAAAAAAAAAAAAAAAAAGAGAGAGAGAGAGAGGTGGGGGGGGGGGGGGGGTTGGAGGGGAGTAATTGGGGGTGCGTATTATGTATGGAATTATCGAAATTTGCGATATTTCAGTCAAACGTCGGGGTGCGCATTACACACGGGGGCGTATTATACACGGAAAAATACGGTAGCACCTGGATATTTATTTTGTGAACAGAAAGCTAAGAAAAAAAGCTTTGAATCGTCCCGCCGGCGTACCATCCCAGAGGGTGCTAACAAATTCACCAAGTGATCAAAACTGTGTGAAGTTTGAAATCCAGCAGCTAGACCAATGTTCTCGGACGGACTCATAGACCATACCAACTTGCTAGGACCCATACTACCTATATGTAAAATATTTTGCCAATCGATCAAGAAATGTAGGCTTGAGTGTTTTAACAAAAAAAGTGTCGACAGACAGACAGACCCGAAAACTATAGTCCCCCCCCCAAGCCGCTCTACGCGGCGGCGGGGGACTAATAACCGGATATAGCTATTGCACTCTGTGCTGTGGCCGGGGGAGGGGGAAGCAGGAAAGGTGGGGGCGGAAGGGGTGAGTACTCCTTGGACTTTTCCTTTTGACTCTGCTAAAATTATCTGTCAAAAAAAAAAAAAAAATCGGGAAGATTCTTGTCTGTGTCAGTTTAATATTAACCTTTATTGGCTCTCGAAAATAAAAGAAATGAATAAAACTGTCGAACTCTGACAGTTAACTAGCGCATGTAACAATAATAATAAAAACAATACAGTATTCACATCAAGCATATGGCTTGTCAAGTGTTAATAATAAAAAAACAATACGCAGGTATGCCATTGGCAAATGGATATCATCTCGGGATCGCACCTGTACTTTGTTTATGTTCATTTCTTTTTCGTTTTTTTTTTTCGTTTAGTGGGGTAGTGTATGTGTGTTTTTTTTTAATTTTTTGCTGGGGGTGGGAAGGGGGTTGTTTTTAAGTTACATATGCCAAATACTGCTGTCACGATTTGTGCTGAGCATGCAGAAATGCATTTGATTGGACGATCAGTCTTAAGTATTCTTTGCTGATCTCATGGAAAGTTTCCATATTTAAAACACACAAGAAATGTACGGCGGACAGTTATTGGAGGAAGACTCAACTAATGTTATATATCACCAACAGTGCGAAATATATTAAAATTAAACTGTACAAATAATATATAATAAAACAAAGACAAAGCTAATACTTGTGTGTGTTTAGGGTTTTTTGTAAACACTTTGCAAGCCGCATGTAAGCGTTTTGCAAGCTGCCGTTACAGATAAACGTTTCTACTCTATACGGATTTAGAGCATCTGAGGTAGTTATTGTTTAAAAGATATTTCTAAAAACAGCAACCATGTTCACATGGTTATATTATTTTACTTTCATTCATAGCTCACCTTTAAAAATTTGAACGTAACCAGAGTGCCACAATACTGGCATGGCACCTTTCTCAGGACGCATTCGGAAGTCAAATGTTCCGCTTCCTTCGATAAAAGTATGCGAAAGCCACAGATGCATTCGAAACTCTTGAACTTGCACGTGCTTTCATGCTCCTGTTTGAAAAAAAGATAAATAAAAATATAAATAAAGAAATAAATTAAAGAAGGAATATTATATAAACCGCGCGTGTGGGGAATTCTGATTGCAAAAAAATTTGCATTTTCAAATCTTCAAGCAGGAAAAAAGCCGAATGGACCGTTACGCCCACCGAAAAGGCTATGTCTCGATGAGGACGCTGAAAGTGCTGCAGGCTTCGAGAACCCAATACACAGGCCAGTACTGTTTATTACTTAATTTTCCTACCTTAATTTTTAAGGGTTTCCTACCCTTATTGCAGAATACATGTATATATATATATATATATTCTACTATTGTTTTTTTTTTTCTTTTTTTTTTGAGTGGGGGGGGGGGGGCATCCTCAGTAAAAAAAACTATCCCAGGAGCCACCCCCCGCCCCCACAGAAGGGATAAAGATAGTTAATTTCAGGCCTTACAGCGCTCCCGAGGAAAAATAGGTCATTTTAATAGATCCTTAGTTTAAAAAATTAGGTTTTTATAGGTTTCTTGGCGTTCAAAAAATAGGTTTTAATAGATTGTTGGGGCGTCGAAAAAGTAACTTTTTATAATGCTCGACGTTCTAAAATAATAGTATTAATAGGTTTAAGGGTTTTTAAATATATTTTAATAAGTTTTAAGGATTTTAATAGGTATAATTTATATTGTGAAAGTAATCTAAAAATGTGAGTGTTTTTTTTTTTTTGGTAATATTTTTTGTAAGAAATGGATAATATAAAGAAAAATAAACAGGCAAAAAAAATTAATTCGCAGTTTTAAAAAAAGGTTTTAATAGGTTTAATAGGTAATTTTTCCAAAAAATAGGTTCATTTAAACAAAAATAGGTTTAATAGGTTCCGCTGGAAGTCCTGTAATTTACAAGTCGAAAAAAAAACATGCCGTTCTTTAGCTCTGGTGATTCCGAATTGATGTAGCCTGAAATACAGATATTCTAAAAAATAAAAACTGGATCGGAAGATGCATGTAAAAAACTGGTTTCTGGAAATGTGGCTGACGAAAAAATAAAAATTAAAAGAAATAAAACTATCATTTTTGTCATCATATAAAAAAGAACCATTTACAATGGCGACATAAAAATTATCGTTCTGAGAAAACGGCGTATGAGTAAGTTCATGACGGCCATTTTAATTTTATTGGAAGAAGATATTGGACTGAATGCCATTTTTTTAGTCGGCAACAAATACAATTTTTCATGACAGCAAAGACACATTAAAGTTGACCAAATAAACAGACTGAAAGTGTCTTCCAAAATAATAGATTCCCTCTGTAATATTTTCTGATTCATCAGCAAACGATAAAAAAAAAACCGAGGGCATAAAATGAAAACTGTTGCCGCAGGTTCACAACTTCACTCAACACCAGGCTTATTATGGTAAAACAATGTCCCGAATGATCACTTTTTATAGCACACACTGGCCCCAGTAGGACTGACAAAAATCTCTTTTACAACGACAGGAACCTTGTGAAGGTGTAACAGATGTGGAATTACATGTTTATTTTATTTGAGGAAGGGAGGGGGTGTGTGGGGGAGGGGAGGGATGTGGGAGGCGTATTCAAGAAGTTTTAATGAGTGAAATCCAGTAAGCCTGATACATCCTAGATTTTACTGAAGCCATTTTGCCAAAAATTCTCATCTTAAAGGGTTTTCCTTCCTGGTTTTATCAATTTATTGTATGGTTTTTTGTGACATTTCATTTATTTTCAAACTTTCATTTACAAGTTGTGTGACTGCAAAAAATATTTTTGGTCCTGTACTTATTATTTATTATTGAATGATTTAGTTATTTTTTCACTTTATTTACTTATTTATTTCCATTAAATGTTATAACCATGTTTGGAATAAAAAAACTATACGACCATAAGCCATGAAGACATTGGGTAACTACCACCCAAAGCTACACGTGAATAGAATCGTTCTTTTCCATAATGTCATTTCACATGCGACTGGGCAGCAATTCACAAAACAGGTGTCACGTAGTTTCTTAATATTTCCATTTTTTTTTTGACACGACTTTTAAGTGGACACAATTTTGTAATTTTAAATGATACAAAGTAAACGTTTCGTTTCAAGCGGTGTGTTCAGTTAATTCCCGGGCTTTCGAGAAAACTTGCGTGGTCCAGTGAAAACAAGTTCAACACATAATGATAGCACTGTTGATACGATCGATTTATCAACTACAACAGACGATTTATGTCACAGTTATATTAACTCTCGCCTTCCACCGACGTCGTCACCCCCCCCCCCCCCATCTCCCCCTCCAAAAGTCCGAACAATACCTCCGTCACTGACGTCACACGCTAACACTTACGTCATACTGGCGGAGATTGCCTCTCCACGGACAGTCGACATTGAGACAATGGACGCCCACATTCGTAGCGTCTCGTTTTATGGCGTTATCGCTGTAAATCTAAACAGTAAACAAAACACCCTATTACTTAAAATAAAAATTCTCAAACAAATAAGAAACCAGATATTTTTGGAAGGGTATTCCGGAATATAAATCGAATGTCACAGAAATCAATAATGCTTCATTTTTCTTATATCGAAGTGTGAAAATAAGTTGAACAATGTAAATTTTTATCTTTTGGCGAAAGGAAAATAAAAATATTGCAAAATTCCATTTACAATTGGCTGTTTGTTAAAATATCGGTAGTTCAATATTGAATAACCCATTGAAATTTCAGATTTTTAAAACATTATTTGTATTTTTCGTTTTCTTGTATTTATAAGTTATATAGTTTGCAACATAAAATGAGGAGATAATGAAAAAAAAAATCAAAATCAATTTCTGTGACATTCCATTATCGGTAGTTTATTCCGGAATAGCCTACCAGAAAATATCTGATTTCTTATTTGCTTCAGACTTCCTTTTTTGCTAATCAACTATTTGCTATTTTTTTTTCTATTTGCTAATCAACTAAACTAACATTCAGACACCATAGAACTCATCATAATTCGATACCTACAGCATAAATTATCTTTTGCAGTTGGAAAATAAAAGCATGGAGGTTTTGGTCTTTTTTAAAGAATAGAACACTAACGCTTGGGATAAAAAACAGCGCTCAATATTTCCACTCCAGAAAAACAAATACCGCAAAAGAAAAAAAAAAGATATAAAAAACCTCTTAAATTTCCAAACAGTCTGATTGAACCCTGTGGTCTATTTTTCTCTCGGCGGGATTGTGGGGAAAGGGGGGAGGGGGCGGGGTGGAAGGAAGGGGGTGGAGGGGGCTTGAGGGGGTGCAACCTTTTGTTTATCCAGCAGGTTCTCCTCGGATAAGTCATCGCGCTCCACGTCCTTCAGACAAGCCGGACAATACTTCGAATCTGCGTCCCTAAAATCATTTTTAAAAATAATTCAACTGAAATTCAAAACCAAAGTTAGAGCAGTTGCCGTGTTCCATAAACTCCCTGCTCTGGAACCTCCGGAGAACCTCCGGCCTCCCCTTCCTTATACTAAAGAATTACCTTGCTAACGCCACCTTCCGCACACCAAGAGTTTTCTTTCCTAGGGTAGCAACACATCTGCCATTTTGCAGGTGTATTTGTCAAAAATTACAAAAACTTTCAACACACATTTTAGGGAGGTATTTAAAGCCAAATAAAAAATTCCATCAATTCAACTTAATAACATTTTTGAGATCTTATAAATGTTTGTGCACTAATACGGGTTGTTTCAAAAGAGTGATACCAAATGTTTTTGAAAAGAAAGAATTTATGGAATTGAGGGAGGATGGAGGGTTTAGATTAGGCTTGAACAGAGGCACTGCTGTGAGAGAGCCACTCTAAGCCGCTTTGCCGCCAAAATAACTCTCCCTGACGAGAGTGCATAAATCATTAGAGAATGATCAAGCTTGGCTTTTACATATTTCTTAGCGTGGATTTTTAACACAGCTCTTCTATAATGCGGATCTAAATGTATATACTATCTTTTAAACACTCCCCCTTCCTATAAATTACAAGTAACCAGTTTTCTAATCACAAAAAACTCTGGACCTGTAACGCCGTTTATCATTACAACCCAGACGTATTAATTTACAATTAACACGAGATGTCAAACTGCAAATAATATGCAACAAGTTTTCTTGTTATAAAATAGTTACTTACGTTTTGTTCTCCAATAGCTTGGTGAGACATCCTTCGCAAAAGCGATGACCACAAAAACCTTGCATGGGTTTTCTCAGAATTAAGTGACATATCTTGCATAGGAATTTCTTGTCGATGGGTCTGTCCGCAATGCTCAGGTCAAACCCTCCTGGTTCCACCTTTCCAGTTCGTGCCTTTGCCATCGCTGCACCTTTTGCGGGCCAATTTAACGAGTTGAACTTTTAATACATTTTTAATTTTCAATTAATCAAAACACAAATCAGAATAAAACTCTTTTGATGGGTCGATGGGCGCATTCATGTAAAACAACAGCCCATTATATACTACAGAAAAAAGAGGCTACCTTCTCCAACTCCCGTACAACCTCTCCCTCCCCCCTTCCACCCCAACCCTAGCTTTAAGTTATTAACCTCAACAATAAAATTCTATATTTGCTCCAATAACATATTTTATTCATATTTATATTTGCAAACAAAAGTATGCGATAACTAGAGCGTCCAGTGCACACATTGCATAACAGCACAGTCTTATTTTACACACTTTCAATCGACACCTATTTAGTTTTTTTTTTTTTTTTTTGTAAACAAAAACAAATGTCTCCCGGACTAAACCCATAAATCGTCAATAACCATTTTCCTTTTTTTTTCTTATTACTGAAATAAAGGATTCATTTCTGCAAACATAATCATAATACATGGACAAAAATTCGAAAATAAACAAAAACTAGTTGGTGGTCACTAAAACATATTTTACTGTACGTCTCTTTTTTTATCTGCGTCTGGATGGAGGTCGCTAAAACTGGTTTCACTATACGGTCCCGAAGTTGGTCGACACAACAGTTTCACTGTGCGTTGCATTTTTTTCCTGGTGTTGAAGTTGGTTGAGGGACAAGTTTTACCGTAAGTCTTATGTTCCGAATTTAGAAGGTGTCACGTCAAACAGGTTTTTCTTTGCATCTTTTCATCCGGATCTTGAAGTTGGTCGATAGGTTTTACCGTAGTCTTCTCTTTTATCGAATCTATGAGCTGCTCATTACATCACCATTTCGCTACTTAATTGGTGATTTTTTATTATTTTTTTCTTGCTAACCGCCACCCCCCCCCCCCATCCTCCGGCCATCCGGGGGGATATCAGCTTCACAACGTACCACAACTGACGCTAATCCCCAACTCGGTGACATATTACGTAATAGCTGCAGATCAGTAAGGCGCAAAAAAAAGTCAAGTACAGGTAATGAAATAACCAACATGCAAAAAAATTGCCGTGGGTCGCTAAGTAATGCTGCTCGTATTTTACATGTTTGCCCACGATACGCAACTTCTTAGGTCGCTCAAGCCCAGTGATGTGGTTGCACATGACAGTGCTAAGAAGACGCTAGAGGGCGGTACAAGTGGCATTGGCAAATGGATGAAAAAAAATAGACTGAAATTAAATAGCGAAAAGAATTTATGATCGTAGGAACTGAGAAGCCACTGTCAAAAATGAAATATAACAGTATTACAATCGATCAACAAGAAATACAGGCCTGCATGGGCCTTCGCGACCTCGGGGTTTGGCTCGACCGTGAACTAAATATTCAAGTACAAGTGCAACATGTAGTTCGCGTGTGCTATGCTAACCTTCGAAAACTGTGGTCTATTCGAAAATATTTGACGATAGACGCAACCAAAACCTCACTATAGGCATTGATAATGTCCCTTTTGGACTATTCAAAGAGCCTTCTGTACGGAATAAGCGCTCAGTTGCTGGACGAAATGCAACGCGTTCAAAATACAGCGGCGCGACTCGTGTTTCGAAGGTGAAAATACGACCACATAACGGACGATCTCAAGCACCTGCATTGGTTACCAGTCCGGTTTAGAATCGATCACAAAATCGCATTTCTCACGTTCACAGTGTCATCTTCGAACCAGCCCACGTATTTTTAAGAAGTTTTGGTCATTCGTGAACCAAACTAAAAAGGAGCCTCCAATCTGGTTCTCCACGGCTTTTGGATATTCCTTGGACTAAGTTGCGATGTGCTGATCGTGCGTTTGTTTCAGCCGCACCTTCCGCACCGACTTATTTCACACACAAGATTTTTATGTAATGACGTCATACGCCTGCCATAATCAAGTAACACGCGTCAAATGGAAAGAACCGTCCGACCTAACCAAGAAATGAAAACACCAAGTTTAAAAAGTCGATTCGTCTTTTTGTCCTCGAGATACCTTGCTCACAACAGACTGACACACACATTCACACACGCAGAACGTACAAACACCTACATGTCTCCCTCTTGGTCGGCGAGACATTATTACAAGTACCTTACCGAGAAAATATTGACCATTAGTAATGCGATCTGTGTAGCTGGTTCGTTTTGTTAAGTGACGAGCGGCTGGTGTCGAACCCTGATCCTCCTTCTTATTCTAAGCTTTAAAACACACACACAAAAACAAAAAACAATAACTTAAGTGCTTTGTTTCAATTTGTATTCTTTAATGATACATAAATTAACAAATAAAATGACATAAAGTAGGGTGTGTAGTCACTTCATATACATCTTTAATGTAATTAATATCTTTACAGCGCAATCAATTGCATTTTTTTTCGACAATGTCTTCTGTGATCATCATCAAATTTTGGCATAGTGGGGGGGGGGGGGGGGGGGGGGGGCGGGATTGGGTGGTCAGACGTTGCATTTTTAAGCTGCGTGTTGATCTAAAACGTTCCTATATGTTGGTCTATATGGACCTCAGTTTTATGATGTAATTCTTCAGAGACTGTAAAATTGTGAAATTAATCAAAAACATTGTACAGCAACATCAGAAATATTTTCTGGGGTGTTTAAAAATTGTAAAGAAAAACAAAACATGATTTATTCACTGAGTAATTCACCCAGTGCGGGCTGTTCACTCATTGAAATTTTACTGTATTGGCGTTTACCCAAGTGAAAGCAACAACCTGAATGTGAGATAGTTGAAGAGGGCACAACAAAACACTTCAATGCTCGAGTGGAAAGTTTCGTTATTCAGATTTTCCTGATTAAAATCGTAGAACAAACAACTCCACTACGTGACATATGTGTACCTGTCCACACAAATCTCTCTTGTTTGTGCTTTCATTTTCCACAGTGCAAATACCAAAACATAAATGCGGCACACTTATCGAGGAACGTTATGTGAATCATATTCGAGTGTATCACATTATCTGAAAATGAGACACAATGCTGATTCCTGCATTTGCGAAAAAAAAACAAGATCGTCAAGTGACGTCAGAGGAACAAGACAGGAACTGGCACTGCGCCGAGTATCGATGCAAAATGTGTCATTTTTTATCATATAAAAAAAAACCGATCCGTCAACTGTTGACCAATGACAATGGTAATAGTTTGGCCGATCTATAATGCATGTATTTTTTTACTGTGTGAAGCTTGACGTGTGTGTATGTTTGCTTGGTGTTTGGCGACCCGTTCACCGACTAGCAAAGCTATATTGAGAGTCCCTTGCGAAAGGATCAAATATCGAAATAGGAAGAATGACGACATATTAAAAGAACAGCTAGAAAAAAAAAAAAAAAAAGAATTTCAGATTATTCGTCTCCTGTTTTATGTACTCCGATGTGCCAGTTTTTTTCTGTTTGCCCGATGAAAAAAATACCACTTTGCACATCTGTATTCAATATAGCTTCACTGTGTTAGATTTTAAAAGGTTGGGCCTGAGAGTTGTACGGACCAAACTCCAAGATTCGATACAAAATCCCTAAAATTTTATCAACTCTTGATAAACTGCAACTGCGTCCATTTTTGCCCAATATGAAAAATAACATGACATTGCACATCTGCAATAGATATATATTTTCACTGTGTCAGTTTAACAAGGCCTTCAAGTGGCGGTGCACAGGTGGAGACAGATTAAAAAAAAATACGAACTGATATTGCGATCATAGCAAAACACGGCGAATATTTGGTGAAAATTATAATTCTGTTATTCAACACTTTATTGTTTAAAATAAGAATTCTGGCTATTCCGGAATAGAATCTGTAATATATATATATATATATATATATATATATATATATATATATATATATATATATATATATATTCGTTCCTTCGAAATCGGTTAATTCGAATTATTGAGTAATTTGAACAGTCCCAAGTGCCCGGTCCCAACGTTATTTACTACACATTTATACCAAAAAAATCGAATTAACGAATATACCGGTTAATTGGAACAAAATGAAAAGTGGCCCTTTTTTATAGTTTTTTGTTTTAACTCAAAAATTACTCAAGAAATGACTGAACATCAATGGTGATTTATCTTTTGATTGTACCACAGATCTTAACATAACAAAGGCATTAAAGAGCGACGTTCATCGCGAATCCACATTTTCAGGAGATACAATTTGAATTCAAACTATGCCGACTCACTCCTGATGACATGACGCAGTTTGGAAGTGAATATGAATCCACATCAATTCCTTTTTTTTCTTGTTAACCAATGAAATTAAGATTTAGTGTATGAAGTACCCTATTTTAACCAATAAAATCTGCAAATGTGAATTACTCATCATGGGAGAAAATTCAGTTTGACTATAAATATGACATGATCTACCTGAAATGTATGAACATTTTGGAATACAAAATGGCTAGTAAGCGAAAATACAACGATCATACATTGGAAGTGAAATACAAATAGTGAAATAGAAAAAGCGATGAAGCCAAATATCGGCTAGTTCGAATATCGGTTAATTCGAACAATTTCGTCGGTCCCAGCTTGTTCGAAGTAACGAATATTTATTTTATATAGTAACAATTAATACGTTTTTTTTTTCAAAGTGCCGGTGTGAGACCATTCCAAATTTTTGGGTAAAAATTAGTCAAACATTTGGCTTTCAGGGTTCCTCAAACGGCGCGTTTTTTCACACGAGGCCGCGCGTGTTGAAAACGCACGTAGGAAAGAGAAAACGCGGGAAAATCACGGGCGCGCATTTGCATTTTTTTAATTTGATTTTTTTTTCTTTAAGATTTTGAAGAGAATCATTAACTCATTGATTCGGCAGCTCCACTGTTGTAAAAATGGTGCGAGAAATTAAGACGGCATTTATAGAGTATTTTCTGTACGTTATATTCATTTCGTTTTGTTTGTGTTTTCACACGTGCTTCGTAGCACTGGAGGGAATGAGAAGAAACTGTGCATACACTCAGTTGAAACATCTACGTGTAACAATTATACAACATATATATACACACACGCACTTGAGAGAAAAACGCATAAAAAATGAGGGCTCGCGTTTAAAACGCGCCGCCAAGCGGCCCTAGGACGAACCCTGGGCTTTAAACAGATAATGATAAAAATCAAGACCACACATATCACGCTCACGCAATTTCCTGTAAAGTTTATGAGCAGTCAAGCCAGCACTGTTTTGGTTATTTATCGTTGTTTTGGGACGGACAACAGATACGCCCCCCCCCCCTCCCACCCACGATGGGTATAGCAAATGTAGCCAATGGTTCTGTCGCCTGTCTATGTCACCTGTGCTAATAAAAAACTCCTTTCTGATTGGCCTGGAGTAACCAATATGATTGTGACGCAGTTAACAAAACTAACCGTTACATAGTCCGGGTTCCCGTATTTTTTTATTGCAAATTCAGACGACAGTGACGTGTTAGGCCAATAAAATCTTTTAGAAAATGTGAGATATTGCTAAATATACTCTTAAACATTCATTTTACCAGAAAAATGTGTGGTTTCGTTCATCTTTAGAACGCTTGCGAATCGACAAGAATTTCTAAGCTCTATTTAAACTTCGCTTTGGATTTCTTTAAAACAACAATACAATATTAACACAACCGGTCTGCAAGCTCGAAGCATTGTTTACAAGGCAGAGTATTTTCTGGCGGCGAAAGTATCACACTTGTATACTGTGGCACACCACTCTGTTCCCCTGTTATTCTCTTTCAATGTGGCACAATATTCTGTTTCACTTTGGCACACACACACTTGGCGTTTTCAAACTACTGCTGATGTGTTTGCACAACTCTACGTCACTCTACGTCATTCGAAGCCTTTTAACGTGTTCAGTTTTACAATTTATCCCGAAATTAGAAGAAAAAAAAAACAATCCGGTTGGGGTGGAGGGGGGGGGGATGCCAAACAAGTGTTTACGATCGACCGTCAAATGATGAAGCTTTACTAATTGTCTGAAGACTAGACTGTAATATCATGTAAACAAAAAATATACGAAATATAACTAAAATATATATTCACCTGACTGTACCATTTGGTATTACCAGCAAATCATACGAAGCGCCCCGACATATGCATGACAAATACATAAAAACATATGGGATAAACTTTTTTTTTCTTGTGAATTTTATACTCAAAGTTGTTATTTACGGTTTCATGCCTTTTAAATTCGGATACTCCATATCTATGTTCATTCAGTATCTTGGATCTCCATCGTAAAAAAATGTGCTGCACCCATATGTTGTGCAATGATGCATAAACCTATGACTTGGCATAATCAAAATGAATCACAAATGCCGTTCTTGTTAAGTGACTTAAAACATTGCCGAATCACCGGGAAAAAAACAGAAACAGACGCTTTCCACCCACCCACTGATTTTGTATTCGAAACGAATAACTAAATGAAGCTAAAGAACGTGAACAACTGTGCCTAACCACAAACACGCGCGGGAGGACCCAAACGGATATCTGGTTATAACACTGGTTATAACGCTATCTTATGGTACGCTAAACATAAATAATGTTTGAAAATTTAATTCACATTCGGTATTTTTCAAAATAATGCCGGTAGTTCGGGTTGAAAAGCCTACCGATATCTGTTTGTTTTTATTTTACTATCTTTTTTCCTTATTTTTATATGTCTCCTTAATCAATTATCGCGTTTGTATGATAGCTAAAATTGTGTTAGAAACATCTACAAAACTGCTAACCAAAAAATTTTCAACTGCTGGCACTTTCCAAATCTCTGACAGATCCTGGACCTCTCCCATAGAATTTAAAAATAACCTTACTAAAAACACATGCCGGGGAAAACTATTTAAAAAAACGGAATTCTTACAACTTTTCAAAAGCCAACATTTCGCCAATTTTAGGAAGACCATCAAAAAAGTTTTCTGTAAGATCTCAAGCAGAACATTCTAATGCGTAGAAGGATCCAACTTAAACTGCACGAGACAACAGATTTTTGGGAAAATCCCTCGTTTTTTTAATGCTGCCATTGCCCTCCCCCTCCAAAATACACATATGTAGAAAATCAAGGAGGATCACCCAAGAATAAAGATTAAAAAAAAGAAAGAAGATTTTTTGAAGAGAGGACTAACTAGTGAATATTTTACTCAGAATCTGAAAGCAATCCGATCAAAATTGTGGGAGAAGAAACAATTTAAATATGAGTTTCCATACATAAATACTGACGACGGATGCGACACCCCCCCTCTCCCAATGATGTGACTAGACCTGACCGAAGAAGTAGCCTGGGCTAAAACAAAAATTCCGGTCCTATAGATGAAGGTTATTAAATTTATACATATCGGCGGAATGATTGATTTGTGACTCCCAAAAACTCTAAGCAAAAAAAGATATTGAAATAATTTTCTCATAAGGGGCCGTCGACAAATGTCAGCATCCCCCACATCCAATCCTCCTGCACTTTGTGATTCCCCCACCCCTAAAATCTAAGCGTACGCATCGCATCCAAATCACCCTTCTCACAAACCCGGAAGTTCATGGATGACCCCTCACAGCTTAAAGAAACTTATAAACCGGGATACATTGTTTCCGACATTTAACCCTGATCCACTTCCTTCTGGCAAATGCGAGTCTCTAATATTTTCGAAGAGAAAAAATACAGAAGAAAAAATACAGAAACATAGTACACATCTAATCCAATACAAAACCATTTCCTGCGCTGCAATTATTTCTTTCCAAGTAGTGAACCTGTTCGCTCTTTACCATGTATTTTTCGCCCTTAAGAATTACATACACCCATGACTGAAAATCTTACAGAAAAAAGTTGGCATGTAGGATTTTGAAGCACCAGCCCACTGGATTCAACCCAACAATTCAGTTATATGCAAAAAGACGTTTGAGCAATTTTTTCTTTTGGTCAAACCTTTTGTTACAAGCTTGATGGAAATGAATTTGACTGGATAAAAGATACAAGAAATAACAGCTAGGTAATTAATGAAGAAAATACAACACATCAGTCTGAAGGAAATGAAAAAGAAAATTCATAATGACACAGCAGATTACAGTAGCATTGTCCTGTGGTGAAGACCACTTCTGGTGCACCGCTTATATCCAGAAGCCCACACAACAATTTTCAGAAAATCGAAACTACGTTTTATTATATCTGACAGATATAATATTTGTTTTCTTGTGTTCCTCCGCGTACATAGATTAAATATCGACTTAAGTGGAAATGACGCTGCAGACTTGAAGGCTATGGAATATACCCAGTTGCCAGCGCAAAGCAAGCCAGCAGTGTTATAAAATGCACCGAGAATCACCTTCAATATGAACATTGCAACAGGAAACTGACGTATCGACGGAAATAACCTTTGGCATACATATTAAGGGGCTTTATTGCGTATTTTATAAACAAAAAATCGAATGGAGGATCAAAGAAAATCAACACAAATTTAGAGTAAACAGAGTACATTAATGCACATTAGTGCACTGATATTTTAATGGACTACTTTTAACTAACTTTCCCCATGTTTTCAAACAGCTTTGTACACCATACGCCATAACATACAACACATTTCTGTTGCCACCAAATAATTTTACTGCAGAAACAGACAACAAGATGAAAGGAAATAAGTTAATAGGTGCGGTTGTCATGTGACTAATTATGTTCATCAGTTTTGCCACAACATTTTGAAACAGAAAAGTTAAAATGCGCTGGGCCTACTGGCCAACCAGAGAATCGAATGACCCACAGTTACTGGTTTCCTCTGAATATGGTTTTCTTAACGTAAGCACTTGAATCAAGGGACACTGTCATATAACCAAGGGACACTGTCATATAACCACACACGTACACTCACTTAAACCCTATACGGTGGCGCTTATTTCGATTAATTGGCCAGGGTCCAGCTCTCATATGTTTGGCCATTTAACGCTTCTGTAACAATTAGCATACAGCAAGGAAAATCTCTCATCTCTAGCTGTACTACAGACTGCGTTATTTCAACTTCGCAGAAATAACTGGTTGATTTTATTCATGTCAAATGACTGACACAGAACGAACATTTCTGGGGCGGAGGTTTACGCTCGGAATTGTGTATCGCTTTTTAGATTTGACTTCCCTCCACCCCTCCCCGCGGTTCTGCCAGACGGGTTTCACATTGACTTTTTTCTGGGACTTGCTCGGTTGAGGCGGGGGGGGGGGGCAATTTTGGGTTGTGATGAGATCTGGCTGCCCGACCATTATTTCCACCTGCTTGACATACACATGTACAATCGCTAAAAAAAATTGAAACGTTTGTTTGGAGTGCTTATTTTTTTGTGACTGATAAGTTTAAGCCTGAATGGATTTGATATCAAATGACTGTCACATGGTCTTGACAGACTCAGTGGAATTGTTCACAGGAGCTGAGAAGAAAAAATAACCATGTATTTCCCTAAAAGCCAGCTCAATAAAATAACAAACAAAAAGATAAATCACGCGACCTACATGAATTAATAAGAAATAAAACACCAAGCGGTAGGCCTTAGTGAAACAAAATTTGTACATGTAAAACAACTGAAGGAAGAAAATGCACTTAAGAGCTGGAATTAACAAATATAATTTCTCTTGCACTTACGGCGCTCGTACTTTTTGACATAAACATTATTTTTTCTACAACTTGTAACAAGCCATTCATACATACAACTGAACCAGATCTGGCCGATAAAAAGAGAAACAAGACCCAGGATAATCCAAATGTGTTTCTATGTGTAAGGGGCTAACGGGGAAGGGAAGGGGGGGGGGGTGTTAATCCGATAGAATTCAAGCTTGGTACAAATTATGATGGTCGTCTAATGATCATTAACTTTAAATATCTGTTACTTCATAAAAATTAACGTAGCCAGAAAGAATTAAGAACTATGCCAGAATACATAGTTCACAGTCAGAATTAGCTATCAAATATTGAAAATATCCTGTTCCTGACTGAAGACACTGCTCAGCTTGTAACACGTTTCAAGTGTTCAGTTTCTGGAATTACATATATTTGAAAAAATAAAAGTTTTTCCATATTTAGCTAAACAGAGTAAACTGTTATTTTAGTTCGTTGAGTGTTCTTCATGTACAGCAACTGTACCATTTTTTTACTGAAATTTTATTATTTATTTAGTGTTAACAATAGAACTAAACCAATATGATATCACTGAGTCAACTGATTGTTTTAAAGTAAACCCTGACTAAAATATGTACAAAATGATACAAATGCAGGGCATAAAGTTCACGGGTCCCGGGGTCCCCTGATAATCGGCTCGGGACCCCTGGAATTTGACAGTGTTCTCTTGCAACTGTTCAGTATCACCGCTAAGATCGAAAACGATTGATTTTTTCATTGTTTAATGTAGCATCATTCAGTGTTTCTTTTTTGTTGTTAGAAGTAGTAGTTTTGTGATTTGCATGATATCAGTAATCGCGTTTATTTTTTTTGTTGCAGTAAAATTGATTTTACAGAATTTAACTTTTTTATTGCTCGAAAATGTCGGGACCCCACCACTTTTCCTCGGGACCCTTGGTTTCAGAGGTCGGAGTCCCGCGGGACCACGAGCTGAAAAGTAAACTTTTGCCCTGAAATGTGTAATAATTATATCAGTTATTCCTCTAATAATCTCGCTGTTTATGTCTTAGGTATAAACAAAACATAAACATTTTCTGTCACTTTATACGTTTTATTTATTGATAGGTTTTGGGCAAGAACGCGTTTGTTTACATGACAGGTTAACCTAGGAAATTTCGCTAGCATAGTACTCGTAGATTTTGGGGTCAATAAATGCTTTTAAACAATCACTTGACCCAATAAGCCTAATCGCACTTTGGATGTTTTGAATAAAATGCACAAGAATTTTAAATGCCAGACAATCGGAAAAAATGAAAGAAAAAACTAGAACCTCACTTCGCTAGCGAAATGTTAAACACTTGACAAAAATTAAAACGCAAAATACTTCCTTCAATGGGTTATTTCTTGAATAATATATTGCAAACAACACAGCTTGAATATGTCTTATAAGCCGCGTAGTGTTTGTTTTCTGTTGCCATGGCTAAAAGCAGCGTTTACAGTTGGGCCTTTAAGGTTTTATTGACTGATCTAGCATACGCCGTGTCAGCTATTTACGCAGTGAGAGCTCGCACAAAGCTCACTGTGCAACTGTGTGTGATGTGGGTTAAATGCTACACACTTACTTGCAAAAAATACACTCTTTTCACATGGCGTTTTAACAAAGAAAACGAAATCAAAGACATGCACATGTTCAGATCAAGCTCTTCATAAGTCCCAAGTTTCATGGTCGTAGGGCCCATAGTGTCAGAGGAGAAGAAGACACAAAAAATCGGAAAAAGTGTCAAGAAGAAAAAAAAAAGGACGAATTTTGCTCGCACAAATTCATATAACTCTTGCAAGCCAAAGGCTTGTCAAGTGTTAAATAGAAGAAATATAGCCAAAACAGGTCATACTAGGAACATAAAAGAAATTGAAACTTAAATTTATTTGTTAAAACTTATTTTAAAACAGCATACGGTTTGTTTTAAAATACTATTGCTATTTGGTGCCATTTGTAACACGTGTGCGGTTCTGCAGCGTACGTGAACATACAACCACATTGAGTACCAGTTCTGTTAAAAATGTTCAAGTTCTTTCAGCAAAGTGCTTATAGACTTGAAAACATATGATTAACCACACATTGTTATTTACTAATATAAACACATGAGAAAAATAAACATATACCTCGATGAAATGAAAATCAAAACTTTTATAACCTCAGCATATTTTTTTGTGGGTATATGATTCACTGGAAAAACGGGCGTCATTGTTCAACAGCTAACCTCTTCCGCATTTCGGTGACTATCACCTTTTCATTCCGCAGACTGATGCTCATAAAAGAGCGGGACTACTTTTTAAAATGTCTCTCCGCTCTGTGTTAAAACATTACAGGCGGATCCCATCAGAGGTCAGCTGTTTTATAACAGCGGAAGTGCGGGATCTTTCAACCGCGCCTGGTTATACGTTGTTGTTTAACAGTTAACCTCTTTGGCAGTTCGGTTTTACAAAACAACCTGATATGTCGTTATTTCTTTCACACAGCCAAACCGCCGGCTCTTTACCATGTTCTTTTTTTTTTTTTTTTTTTTTTTTTTTTTTTTTGTTGCTTTTAATAGTCACATCCTTGGTCGAACAACTATTAGATTAACACAGCATTTACATGCAGAAATTTTGAACAATATTGAACAATAGCTGAAAATATTGAATCTGTGCCTGAAAAATGCATTATGATTTCCTGAATTCTTCTAATATTAATTCTATGTTTATGTCAGCGGTCGATGTATCTGAAGTAATTAGTATAGTCCATAAATTTAAGACCAAAACGTCTATTGATTGTGAAAACTTAGATATGACGATTGTTAAGCAGATTATTGAGTTTATTGCTAAACCTTTTGTATATATTTGTAATCTTTCATTTACTAGTGGGTTACCAAAGCAAATGAAAATTGCTAAAGTAGTGCCTTTGTTTAAGTCTGGTGACAAAGAATCCTTTAATAATTACCAGTCTGTATCACTTTTGCCCCAATTGTCTAAGGTCCTTGAAAAATTATTTTATGTCAGATTAAACAAATTCATAATTGTAAATAATTTATTAACAGAATGTCAGTACAGTTTTAGAAATAATAGAGCTACCTCACTTGCTTTAGTCGAATTGTTAGAAAAAATTACAAATTCTTTAGATTATAGACTGTCAACTGTTAGTGTTTTCATCGACCTAAAAAAAGCGTTCGACACGATCAATCACAAATTACTGTTAAGCAAACTTACCATTATGGCATTAGGGGTGTAGCATTAAATTGGATAAGCAGTTGCTTGCATAATCGTATTCAATATGCAAAATTCAAAGACACAGAATCCTAAAAACTTCTGGTCAAATGTGGAATACCCCAGGGCTCTACATTGGGTCCTCTTTTATTTATTCGTTCTATTGATGACATATGCAATGTTTAAAAAATGTTAATGTTTATTTTGTTTGCAGACGATACAAATTTGTTTTTCTCGGATCATGATATGGTGAACTTGAAAAATTAAATATTTGGTTTAAAGTTAACCAGCTGTCACTTAATGTCAAAAAGACCGATTATATGATTTTTTTCAAATACTAGTGCAAGTGTTACAACAAGTTCTGAGATTAGCGGTTGTCGTATTGAACGAGTATATGTAACAAAATTCCTGGGGGTATTAATTGACAGTAAACTTACGTGGCGAGATCATGTATCATTTATCGGTCAAAATTTATCTAAATGTTAATTCATAATTTACAAGGCCAGTCACATTTTAAACGTAAGCGCTCTTCGTTCTTTACATTGTACTCTTTTCTTACCTTATATCACATACTGTTGCGAAATTTGGGGAGTGGCAAGTAAATGTATCACGAATTCAATTGTTAAATTGCGTTCTATATGTGAGGTGGCTACGTGGAAACACTAATTGAAACTAAACAGATGTTTATTAACAACCGGAAATCTCTCACTGGCTACACATATACACAACATTACCCGCATACTGATCCAAGACTTACTGTGTAGATTACTGCTTAACTGTGCTTTAACTGATATTTTGCTACCAGCATTCAGTTGAACACTTTAACTGATTATCAAACAAAGAGATACAAAATTTATAAGTATGCTAGACAGAATATATCAACTAAATTACCTAAAAATTGCTGAATTTTACTTTTTCAACTTTCTTTTCTTTACTCTATATTATCGCTATCACTGCGATTCGACGTTCTCTGATTATAAACCCGATCCATGAGTGTGACTTCAAGAATCACTTAGCAGGCATGGACATGAAGCTCGAAGTAATTATAAAGGACAACGAATACGCAAAATAACTACTTCACAGATACCTAAACCATAACCTTAAACTTGCCACTAAATTCAGATATATTACAAGCAATTAAACGCAAAAGATAAATCCAAAATTCTCTTCTTTTTATATTTACCGTACACAATTACAACAGCTGAAATGTCGATTAACTGTAAAAATTGTCAACATTACAGTAACGTTATCAGCACTTTAATTGAACTGCAACCAGCTATCAAATCAGAACATGTACAACATTAAAAACATAAAACGTTAATATTGGCTTAGAATAAATAAACAATGATTTAATATAGCAAAATATCTTAATTGCACGACATTTAACTAAAAGTTAGTCCTCGAAACCGTACTTCTTTGGCGATCTTACAGAACGACCTGATTGCGATACGCGACTACCGACACTTGAAATTTCAGTTTTTGCTTTAGCAGGTGAAACAGAGTGTGAAACATTGACAGAAGGCTCTGGAATTCTAACTGTCACAGTTTTTCGGCTAGAAACATCGGGTTTCTCTTTTGAAATCATGGTTTCACCAGATGTAAATGGCGCTATGATACACGGAATAGCTGTACTGTCTACTGTGGGGTTAGGTTCAGTGGGATTGGGTAAAACATTTGATGGTTGAGGGGTATTGTCGCTCTTGATAGGTTTTTCTTCAACCGGGTGTTGTGAACAACGGATCTGGTCAACGTGTCTTCTCCAAATTGAATTGTCAACCAAAACTTCATACATTAACGTTCCGATTTTTCGCGAGATAACTGTAAATGTCTATTTTCCGTGCTTTTATCGATAGTCCCTCACAAGCCCTTCATCACCCACGCTAAACGAACGGCGCTGAAATTCGTCTTTGGTGTTTACATTTCTGTAAATGATGTCGCGCAAAATGAGTTTTGCCAAATCCAGCCTTGTTTTGATTTCACGTCCCAGGAATAGCAAGGATGGGGTCTCGTTGGTAGTTGCGTTTTTAGTTGAGCGATACATCAGTAGAAATTTGGCTACTTTCTCATGCATTGAACGAGGTTCGTGCTTAATCAATTTGAGACTAGATTTAAGACTCTGAACCATACGCTCTGCTAAACCGTTTCGCGAGGGTTTAAAAGGGCTCGTAGTTTTGTGAATAATTCCATGTCGTTTTAAGAATTTCTGGAAGGCTTCAGAATGGAAGGTTGTACCATTATCTGTACAGATAACATCACAAATTCCATAGGCGCTAAACAGTTCTCGAAGTACTTTGACAGCTTCCGGGGCTGTCATGATTTTTTCCATGATCCGTACCTCTGGCCATCTGGAGTGTGCATCGACTATTATGATAAACATATGGCCTTGAAAAGGTCCTGCAAAATCAATGTGGATGCTTTTCCACGGCTGACTTGGCCATTCCCAGGGGAGCACTGTAGCTCTTGTTGGAGCTTTGCTTATCTCTAAGCAGCTCGGGCACATTTTAGCTTGTGTTTCGATATCTCTGTCGATATTGGACCACCAAATGTACGATCTAGCCAATTTTTTCATTTTCACCATGCCAGGATGGGCACTATGGATTTCTTGCAGGAATGCTCTCTGGAACTTTTCCGGAATAACCACTCTGTCTCCAACGAGCAGATACTCTTGTAAAATAGATAATTCTGATTCATGTGAATGATAAGGGGAAAGATCTTCTTCAACTTTACCGGGCCAGCCATTTTTTGTGAACTCAAAAATTCTAGGCAATACCTGGTCTTTTGACGTTTCCTGGGCAATTTGTTTGAATGAAATCGGAAAGTTGTCGAGTAGGGCAGCGTAGAATGTTGCTCTCTCTCCTGACGAATTTTTCTGGCTTACCGGAAGGGGCAGTCTACTTAACCCGTCAGCGTTGGCGTGTTCACTTGTCTTTCGGTATTCAATTTCATAATTATAGTCAGTAAGGAAAATGGCGTATCTTTGCACCCGCGAAGCCATAGTTGTTGAAATACCTTTTTTGGGACTGAAGATAGAAACCAAAACTTTGCAGTTGATAACTAGAGTAAATTTTCGGGCAAACAGGTACATGTTGAATTTCTTGATGCTCCAAATGATGCTGATGGCCTCTCGATTGATTTGAGAGTAATTTTGCTCAGCTTTTGACAATGTTCGGGATGCACAACTAATGGAGAGTTAGCTTCCATCTGGGCAGATATGCAAAATAACTCCAGAAATACCTTTTGATGATGCGTCACAGTGCAGTCGAAGCGGCAGTTTTGCATCATAATGTGCTAAAACGAGATCAGATGTGATGAGATCCTTCGTTTTCTTAAAAGCCGTTTTACATGAGTCTGTCCATAGCCATTTCTGAATTTTGTGGAGCAACTGGTGCAATGGATGTAGTATCGTAGTCAAGTTGGGTAGGAAGCGGTGGTAGTAGTTCACCAGGGCGACCCAGCTTCGTAATTCAGAAACATTTCTTGGAGCTGGCTCATCTGTAACTGCCTTGACTTTCGAATCGGCCTTGTGTATTCCGTCCTTGTCGACGATGTGAGCACAAAATTCAACGGAATCTTGGAAAAAATCACACTTGTGCAATAGATGTAGTATCGTAGTCAAGTTGGGTAGGAAGCGGTGGTAGTAGTTCACCAGGGCGACCCAGCTTCGTAAATCAGAAACATTTCTTGGAGCTGGCTCATCTGTAACTGCCTTGACTTTCGAATCGGTCTTGTGGATTTCGCCTTTGTCGACGATGTGAACACAAAATTCAACGGAATTTTGGAAAAACTCACACTTGTTGGGGTTGACTTTAAGGCCGTATTCTATTAATCGCTGAAAGACTTTCTCGAGGGTACATAGGTGATCGTCATCGTCTGAACCGGTGATTATCATATCGTCCAAAATACACTGCACGTTTTTGATACCTTTCAAAACCTGTTCAATTGCGCGTTACCAAATAGAAGCAGCTGGGGAAATACCATACGCCAGGCGATTGAAAACAAAAAGTCCTTTCTGTGTGTTGATGGTCAGGTATTTTCTCGGTTCTTCGTCCACTACCATTTGAAGATACGCCATTTTGAGGTCTATCTTTGAAAATTTCTCTCCACCTGCCAATGTTGCTAACATGCTCTCAATAGTAGGCAATGGGTACGAGTCAACATTGAGCTGTGGATTGACAGCGACCTTAAAATCGCTACAAATCCTGACAGAACCGTCCTTCTTCAGAATTTGGACAATGGTTGCAGCCCAATCACTCCACTCTACCGGTGAAAGGATCCCTTTACTCACCATGTTGTCCAGCTCCTTGTCGACCTTGCCCCTCATTGCAAACGGGACATGTCTGGGTTTGCCAAATTTAGGAGTAACTCCTTCTTTGAGGTGTAACTTCGCAGTTATCCCTTTTAGCTCACCCAGTTCTTTGCCGAAACACTCACTGTACTTTTCCAGAAGATGGTCTAATTTCTTCTTGCCTCGAGCCATCCGTATGGACTTGATTTCGTGCCAATTTAACTTGATGTTTCGGAGCCAATCTCTACCGAACAAAGGTGGACCTCCCCCGTAAAGAATGTACAGCCGTAAACGATGTTTCTTACCTTCGTGTTCCACCAGAACATTCACGTACCCCTCTGGCCTTACATTATCCAGTATAGCTTTTTAACACAACATTTGTTCTTCGCAGCCGTAATTTACCAAGATGGCGCTGATAATCCCTTTTCGATATTATCGAAAGCGCAGACCCTGTATCGAGCTCCATTTTGAAAACTTTACCGTTTATTTTAGGACTGATCGTAAGAGACGCATATTTCTTCTCGCTATTGTTGTTTACATTGCAAACAACTTCCGTATAGCCGAGATCTGAACAGGAAGTGCTGTCGCCATTAGATTCTTCACTATCAGTGGTCACTTCATCGTCATCAGCATAAAAAACTTTCTTCTTTGGCTTTCACTTCTTAAACTGGTCTGTCCCGGTCTTTTTGCTCTCGAAAGATGACTTACCGGATTTCTTCATCTTGCATCTTCTCTTAATGTGGATTTCCGATACATCCTTCATGGCCATTTCCATGGCAATTGCTATCTCCTTGGCCTTCTTTCTTTTAATTCTCATTATGGAATCAAACGAATTATGCAAGATTTCAATTTGGAGACATTTTTAGTCACAAAAGGTATGTTTATACTACATTGATCGCGTCAAATAGTAAAAATATTTTGTGGTTCCTTTAAAACAATTACACAACTGATCACAATTTGTAAATAATGTAAGAGTTTTTAGCATTGTGGGTATATAAG
The DNA here is from genome assembly GCA_949752745.1 of Protula sp. h YS-2021. Taxonomy (NCBI): domain Eukaryota; kingdom Metazoa; phylum Annelida; class Polychaeta; order Sabellida; family Serpulidae; genus Protula; species Protula sp. h YS-2021. The sequence goes on along the minus strand of OX457033.1, from coordinate 24,156,381 downwards.
ACATAATATTGTCTCAAGAGATAGCATGTGTCACTTAAAGTATGAAATTTCCAAATATGAAGTTTCGATGGAAAAAACTTTTGCATCTGCTTCGCTGTGGCACACCTTTCTTTCTCCATTCGAATATAACATTTTTATTCTTTGTAGAACATCATTATGCACCAAAGTGCAAAACCATTCTGTTCCACAGTGGCGCAATGTTCTACTCTACAGAGATATAGCATTCGGTTAATTGTTTCACATCACTCTCCTTCTCTGTAGCACATTTTCTTCCACTGTGCAGTGCAGCTGTGCTCTATTATGAATTTTATTCTGTTAAGATCTGGTGCAATATCTTAATTGCTACTGCACAATGTTGGCACTCTATTTTTCTATTCGCACTAACGAGACAATACAATAGATAATAACTCAAATGATACTCTGCTTTTCCAAGCTGACCATGTTTAAAACCGCAGCTTCTCAATCTACCCACCCCTCCCCAGCTGTCAAAATTTTATGTGAAGAAATAGACATCGTTGAGCTACTGCTAGAGTGTTAGCATACTTTTATATCAATTAAACAGATCAATTAAAACATTAATGCATTAAAATATCAAAATATTAGTCTTTGAAACTTAAGGTGGATTCAAGAAAAACTACGACATGACAGTAAAACAGTAAAAGTGATGGCAACCCTACTTTTTTCAGCACTCGTATAGATTTTATAGAGTACAGCAGGCTATTCTAGTTACATAAATTGAAGAGGGTACATGTGTAAACAAGCATATAGAAAGTGAAGCTACAAATAACGATTAACTTGTGATAATGATACAATCCATTACGTCATGGATACTGAAACAGAGATGTTTTAACTGAGAATGTTGAATAGATTGTATCACACAAACAGCAACTTCATTTGCACTCGAAATACAACAAGAGTTGCAGTTATTTAAAACACATTCTTTGAGGCAATTATTTTCTTCAGATTTTTCAAATAAGAGTTGTACTTATTTAATACATAGTCTTAGAGGCTATTTTTTTCTTCAAATTTTCATGAAAGTAAAAAACATAAAAAATAAACTCTAAAGAGTTCACATAATCTTTAATTTGGTGCAAAAAGAACACAATATTAATTTCATTTAGTTTCTCAACCGTCACAGATAACAGAAGTTACACCCAATTGAGTTATATTTTATTTGGTCCGTTATGATATCATTTTGGGGCCATACTAAAGCTTCAGCCGTTGGTTACATCTGGACTGACATTTAAAATGTAATAGCATTATCCTTTCTGATATATTGCTCTTTGGCATACACTTTTTCCTCGAATTATCTCAATAGTAAAGCCTGTTTTTTCTTATTCAGGAATGAGTGTGAAATCATTGTGAAAAAGCCATTTTGACGTCAGAGGTTAACCTGTGCCATGCAAGGCTTTGTCCATTTTGTTATTTTTTACCTCACCTGCAAATGATGCTCATAGTTGCCCTCTTAAACTCGGAATGCCAAAACATTACCTTTCCGCAAACACAAAATTAGACCCCATATTATATATTTAAAAATTAACAAAAAGTATGCTCTTTCTAAATAGAATTGGCACTCCAGGTGGAAGCAGGCCATTGCTCCTGACCATACCCTACCCCTTGTTCTTTTCCACCAGTCCCTTGTACCCCCCCCCCCCCCCAACAGCAATAATTATACATGTTAGAATATCGGGACGATCATATAATTGTTGTTACAAATGTTAAATCAGTGATAACGATTAAATATCGAACAGACCTAGGAAGCCGTGGAAATAACGTTTCGCAATTAAACCCAAGTAAACTTGTAAATGGCCGTCATTACTTAACAATGCCTCTCTTTGTACATCAAAATCTCACATGAAAGACACACTGTAGGTATGCAACTAACACAAGATTTCATGCCCTTGTAAAGAGAAGCAATTTTATATACCTGGTTTACCTGGAACAACGAACCGAGGCTTCCTTGTAGCTATTCCAGCTCAATGGTATGGTAACTTTCGAATGTGCGCGGTGGATAGATCCGGCAACAGAGACTCTGGTCAGATGTAGTCTTGTCTACGGGCAAGCATAAATGGAACTAGGTTTTTATTCACTATACTGCATAAAGTCATAAAATAGTTAGACTGTTAGTTCACAATATGTTACACAAGTAGCTCTTTCTGGCTTGTAAAATTCAATGATAAGAAATGGAATCTGTTAATTTAATTCCAGTTTTGAACATGGCAAAACTGAGGGTGATGAAGGATCTTCGAAATTACATAAAATCTGTCTAGTTTACTGGCTTTGGAATTATGTCTGAATGCATTCTTTTTCCAGAATTTCTAAAGCAAGATTTACGCAAAGAAATGACATAATTTATATATGAAGCAGCGATATGGAAAGCAGTAAAGTAAGTGGAACCGACTTTTTAGATATTTTCCAAATGTTTTAATTGCTTCTTGTACCACTAAGTTCATCAAACAAACACAGTAAAATTCTTCTTTATGTATTTTCTTCTCCTGCTGAATTGATCTTTAAATAAAATAGATCATATTTCAATTGAAAACTTACTTTTGATTGGTTTTTGAGATAACCGTCTTTGTTTTCTGAAGCAAGTTTGTGATAATTATATTTTATGCTTGAAATCTTGCACTGAATGCGATAACGTCTCTAACTTATCCCAAAACTCGACAGTTCCTTGCTCAGTTTTTGATTGAGTTTTCTAAATAATTGTCGATATATTTTTCGATATCATAATTGGCTTACCATGGGCCGTTCAGCAGTAAACATCTAAGAAATAATTTTCAAAAAGTCCTTTAATGTATATTTTATTTCTATAACAATAGCTTTATACAATAATCATTCATTGGAGAGACTGTTGCTTGACCCACCTGAGCAATATACTAAATTGTGTTGCTTCACAAAAAATAACTAATAAATAAATAAACGCAAATAGAAATATATGTGCAACACTAATGATACATATAAAGGAGATGGCATTCCTTTCTACTCTCCCCATGTTATGCTAACTTTTTATAACGAAAATATGAGCTATTTGAAGACAAAACATCGAGAAGCTGTCCATGTGTCTCCTACTTGGAAACATGGTTCAGTAAATGCTGCAATTTCAGAACACTCACAATCTTAACAATGCCTTTTGGTAGCATTCTCTATTTACCATTTCAACACAGTCACCATAAGTGAACTCTTTCTTTTGAAAATGGTCATTTAAGAACAGTTCCCGTATGATTAATATTAACTGTCACGTATAAGAAAACTTTTCGTGTAAATTAACCATTTAAGCTTATCATTGATATTAGATTTATAACCGATCAAAGTACATGCACACTCAAAAAGTACATTTTGATGAGCCGTTCGTGTGGCGCATGGAACCAGTAAGAATAAATTTAGAAATAAACCAAGTAAAAATCTGATCTATGGCACAAACTTATGCATGGCAGATTAACGTATGAGGAACGAAAGAAGAGAAAATGATTTATGATTTAGGATTAAAGTCTAGTGGGGTTGGGGGGGGGGGTCATATAATTAATTACGGAAAGAATGACAATCGATGCAGGACGAAAATTCTTGTTTATTCTAGTTTAAAATATATATTGTTAGAATTTCTTGAATTGCATAAAACAGGATTTATAATTTGGAATTTTTCGCCTCTTTTATATTACTAACTCGTTAATAAATACATTCCAGATAGTGTTTTTCTAACAAATGTAGAAATACCAAGAAGTAAATGTGCGTACTGAGAGATAACGATTAAATATCGAACAGACCTAGGAAGCCGTGGAAATAACGTTTCGCAATTAAACCCAAGTAAACTTGTAAATGGCCGTCATTACTTAACAATGCCTCTCTTTGTACATCAAAATCTCACATGAAAGACACACTGTAGGTATGCAACTAACACAAGATTTCATGCCCTTGTAAAGAGAAGCAATTTTATATACCTGGTTTACCTGGAACAACGAACCGAGGCTTCCTTGTAGCTATTCCAGCTCAATGGTATGGTAACTTTCGAATGTGCGCGGTGGATAGATCCGGCAACAGAGACTCTGGTCAGATGTAGTCTTGTCTACGGGCAAGCATAAATGGAACTAGGTTTTTATTCACTATACTGCATAAAGTCATAAAATAGTTAGACTGTTAGTTCACAATATGTTACACAAGTAGCTCTTTCTGGCTTGTAAAATTCAATGATAAGAAATGGAATCTGTTAATTTAATTCCAGTTTTGAACATGGCAAAACTGAGGGTGATGAAGGATCTTCGAAATTACATAAAATCTGTCTAGTTTACTGGCTTTGGAATTATGTCTGAATGCATTCTTTTTCCAGAATTTCTAAAGCAAGATTTACGCAAAGAAATGACATAATTTATATATGAAGCAGCGATATGGAAAGCAGTAAAGTAAGTGGAACCGACTTTTTAGATATTTTCCAAATGTTTTAATTGCTTCTTGTACCACTAAGTTCATCAAACAAACACAGTAAAATTCTTCTTTATGTATTTTCTTCTCCTGCTGAATTGATCTTTAAATAAAATAGATCATATTTCAATTGAAAACTTACTTTTGATTGGTTTTTGAGATAACCGTCTTTGTTTTCTGAAGCAAGTTTGTGATAATTATATTTTATGCTTGAAATCTTGCACTGAATGCGATAACGTCTCTAACGTATCCCAAAACTCGACAGTTCCTTGCTCAGTTTTTGATTGAGTTTTCTAAATAATTGTCGATATATTTTTCGATATCATAATTGGCTTACCATGGGCCGTTCAGCAGTAAACATCTAAGAAATAATTTTCAAAAAGTCCTTTAATGTATATTTTATTTCTATAACAATAGCTTTATACAATAATCATTCATTGGAGAGACTGTTGCTTGACCCACCTGAGCAATATACTAAATTGTGTTGCTTCACAAAAAATAACTAATAAATAAATAAACGCAAATAGAAATATATGTGCAACACTAATGATACATATAAAGGAGATGGCATTCCTTTCTACTCTCCCCATGTTATGCTAACTTTTTATAACGAAAATATGAGCTATTTGAAGACAAAACATCGAGAAGCTGTCCATGTGTCTCCTACTTGGAAACATGGTTCAGTAAATGCTGCAATTTCAGAACACTCACAATCTTAACAAAACCTTTTGGTAGCATTCTCTATTTACCATTTCAACACAGTCACCATAAGTGAACTCTTTCTTTTGAAAATGGTCATTTAAGAACAGTTCCCGTATGATTAATATTAACTGTCACGTATAAGAAAACTTTTCGTGTAAATTAACCATTTAAGCTTATCATTGATATTAGATTTATAACCGATCAAAGTGCATGCACACTCAAAAAGTACATTTTGATGAGCCGTTCGTGTGGCGCATGGAACCAGTAAGAATAAATTTAGAAATAAACCAAGTAAAAATCTGATCTATGGCACAAACTTATGCATGGCAGATTAACGTATGAGGAACGAAAGAAGAGAAAATGATTTATGATTTAGGATTAAAGTCTAGTGGGGTTGGGGGGGGGGGTCATATAATTAATTAAGGAAAGAATGACAATCGATGCAGGACGAAAATTCTTGTTTATTCTAGTTTAAAATATATATTGTTAGAATTTCTTGAATTGCATAAAACAGGATTTATAATTTGGAATTTTTCGCCTCTTTTATATTACTAACTCGTTAATAAATACATTCTAGATAGTGTTTTTTTAACAAATGTAGAAATACCAAGAAGTAAATGTGAGTACTGAGAGAGAGAAAGCGTCTATTATTAAAAGAGAGATTTATTCAATTAAAGTGATCATTTATGGAGTCATTGATATTTTTCCAATATCATCTTCTCAATTCTGAATAAAACAAAATAAATAAAGCGTTCTATTGACAAAATTCTAAAACACCTCCCGTATAGTCGTGTACTCAATAGCAGCTTAATGTGATTTTGTAAGAGGGCAAATAAAAACAACTGTATTTGCTTCCGTTTTAGATATCCCGTTATTGTATGAAAGGAGGCATGCAAGATTTTAATGTGATTTAGAGAATAATTCGGGCAGGAATGTTAACTGACAATAGTGGCTATTAAGTTTCTATTAAAATTCCTGCTTAGGACATAAGATACCACATAGTCTTAAGAGACGGCAAGTATCGCCTAAAGTATTAAATGATAATTTCCGAAATTTTCAATGATGACGTTCGTTTGTTCTGTTGTAAAAAGCAGTTTATTCATTCTTATTCATTGCAACATGTTGTTTAATTTCAGCATACCTCTTGATACATTCTTCACATTTCTTTGGCATACCATTCTGATCTGTAGGGCAAAATCATTCAGTACCACAGTGGCCTATTATTTTGTATAGCAATTATACTATTCTGTTTCACTCTAGTACCTTATTCTTTAAAAATGTAGCACAATATCCTGTTACACTTTGGCCCTTTTGATATTCTATACGTTACATTCTATCCAACAAAGTCATCTAGTTTGTTAATACAGTAAGCTGTTCTATTGATTTGTGGCACCTATAATCAATTGCGTAAAACGCACATAATTACTTTAGATTGTATATTACTAAAGTTTACTGAAACATTACACATTACTCAACTACACTTTGTTTTAACTGAACCCAGCTACAGGTGTCTTGTTTTATTCTACACGTAACCCTCTGATTTCTGCGAAAACAGCTGCCATTGACCCTCGCTAAGGCACAGTTCTTGAGAAACTTCCAGCCTCACATCGAGTAACGATACAAAAGGATAGAATTTAAACTTTCTGAATACTGTTCTTTTGCGTCTCTTTCGTTCTACTTTGTTGCTAGCAAGAAAGGAAGTAAAATAATAAAGACACTATGACCCAAACAGCCATGGCCAGCAATCATTCCACCATTGGAACGACTGAGTCTATAAATACCTTGACCATCCAGGAAGGCGTCAGCCTAATTTACTTGTTGTATCAGTTTCACCCTTCAGTAATATCCTCCCTAGCGTTTTTCGGTTTTTACCGTTTGAACTTCATCGAGAACGGGGTTTCTGCACTGGTCAAAGACTACGATATACCCTTCAATCCTCAGGTTTATCTGCTCATAAAGCCATACTTGTGCATGTGAGAGTTTGTGAAGTTATCTAAAAACCAAGATCATTGACTGCACCACGACTTTCTTGGCCTTAATTGTACACCATTTTTTAATATTTTCCCTGCAAAGCAAGATCAGTTTAACGAGCTCATGTTTAAAGTCAGAGAGTCAGACGCACCTTGTTTTAGATCTAAGTTGAACAGCTGAGTGAACTGTTGGTCCCGAAAATGTGAATTGTCATAAAATAGACAGTTGGTTCCTTTGAGGTGTTCCTATCGTCATGCCAGAGAAATCGAAGATGATCACCCTGAACTAATAAAAGATTTTGGTGAGTAGCATATGAAACCTACCTACCCTTCCCGGAACCTTATTTTCATAAGGGAATGCTAGTATCAGTTAAAGCATGAAACTGTTAAATTTCTTAATTTTCGGATGATTAAGTTCCAATTTCTTCTGTTGAAAGCAAAGAATTTATTAATTCTTCTTGAACATACTACTTCACTGCGGAATGTCGTTCTGTTGATTTGTGGAATTTAATTTTCCGTTGGTGAAGGCTCATGCCTTACATGTAAAGACATTAGAAAAATAAATGACAAGTTGTACTACTTCACCACATACGCACCTGTGTATATGGAACTATAGTGCTCTCGTTTGCTTGAAAGCTTTTGCATTGAGAAAACATTTTTTATGTATTTCTGATTTCCGTCTGTCAATTCTATTTATGAAATCAACAGAAATAGGCAAGATTTGAATTTGGTTTAGGTATGCTTTCGAGCACCATTTTGAATGCCGAAAGCTGTTTCTACTACATTGACCTTTTAAAATGGTAAAAAAGCGTTTGTAGTTCGTTTCAGAAATTGTATTATTAATTAAAGCATGTGAATTATGTAAGAATGTTTAGCATTATAGGTATATTAGAAACAATATTGTCCTACGAGACAGGTAGTGTCGCTCAAAGTATGAACTTTTTAATTACGATGTTTCGCTTTGTTCTGTTGGAAAAACTTTTTCATCGTTCTACAACATATGATTCACTGTTGCACACCATTAGCTCTCCATTGTGATATAAAATTCTTGTTTATTGTGGGACAACAGTTTGCATTGTATAAAACCATTCTTTTCAACAGTGACACTTTATTCTGTTCTTGTTATACTATTATGTTTCACTATTTCACATCATTTCCTCCTCTCCATAGCATAACACTTTGCTCCACCGTGGCATACAATTCCGCTCCATTGTAAATTCTATTCTGTTCTGATATGGCATAATATTTTAAATTACTACGTTGCATAATATTTTAAATTACTCCGTTGTAGCCTAGAATTTTGGAGTTTATTCTTCTCTACCATGGCATTCCATTCAATTCAACTGTGACATTTCTCGTTTGCTGTTGTATGCCTTTCTGATCAATTCTGGCACTCTGTTTTTTTTTCATTTGCATGAGCGAGACGAAACAAAAATAACAACTTAAATTATACTCTAGGCTTCTCAACCAGACCAAACTAAAACATAGAATTTCCCAATCATCCACCAACTGCAAAAAATTACTGTTAAGAAATACGTATCGTCGAGATATTGCTAGAGCGTACGCATAGTCTCATGTAAGTTAAAGAGTAAAATACAACGGTAGATCTGTAAAAATATTCATCCTTAAACCTTTACAGTTGATTAAAGAAACAAAATCGACTTACCAACTCTAAAGGAATAGCAGCTCTATTTTCATAGTGTTGGATGTAAAACAGTCTATTCTAGTAACGTAACTTGAATAGGGCATAGAGAGGATATATACTTGAAATTACTAACAATGCCATTACGTCATGGATACTGAAACTGAGATGTATTAATGAGGCATGCTGAATAAATTTTTTAAATAAACACCGACTCCACCTGTCACGATCATAGTAAAATTTGTTGTCTGTATGGTTTTCTGTCGTAAATTGAAAAACATTGCTTCTTGTATATGAGACAATTCATCATTAACAGTACTTAAACCAAAACAGATTTCATCAAATTCTTAATCTTAAAAAGCAAAAATAAATGGCTTGCATTTAAGACAAATTTCAAAAGGTCTGAGTATTTTTTGAACTCGTTCAGATGTTTAGATGTATCCGCAGATTACAGTAGTAACACTGAATTGAGTCACATTTCACGTTTTAGCACATACAATACTCACTGACACAATCATTGGTAAGTAATTGGGTATCTTGACAAGGACGTCATGGTCCATTTATAACAACCACCTTTTGGTCATCCGTTGTCAGAGCATTCCTCTTGATGAATACTTAACAATCTTTACTCCAGGTTTCTGTGACTAAAGCTATCTAGTTTGGCAAAAAACTTGGAGGTTTTCTAGGTCAGATCGTAGTTGATATGCACCACAGTTAGCTGAGAGGCTGTTAACTGAGAGGCTTTTGGTTGGACAACACAAATTCTTCCTGCTACCTTTCATCAGCAAATAATGGACAGCTGTTATACCATTGCTAACCTCGTCTGCCTTCTTGTTGTCATGGAACACCCGAAGCACTTTATGCTCACCAACGGATGCTTTGCTGTCCGTTATGATGCCATTTTGGGACGATGCTGGTGCCGCCGCATTTGAGTACATCTTGGCTGACAGTCCAGATATAATAGCATTTATGGAGTTGTTGGAGTTTTCAACTTCTAACTTTCAATTTGTTCCACAGGTTTTACATTCTGTACAATAATTGAAATCGGCCGATGTCAATAATTGAAATCGGCCTTTCACTAAGCTGGGTCTGGATAATATCCAACTTGGAAAGCTGTGTCAGTGTTTAAACCAATGTTCTGTCATCTTCATCAGAATGTTCAGATGTTTCATGGGATTCATCATGTTCAGAACACTGCTTGTTCTTACAATTTTGCAGCATTCGGTGAGTTGCCTTCTATGTGTTGGGCGAAAATCAACATTCTTTCCCCTTTTTGTCTGTCTCGCACTTTCCCACATTAGCCATATTTTTCAAATATCGCTCAAGTTATTGTTCGTTTTTCTTCAAAGGATTTTCGTAGCTCAACTTTTAAAGAAAAGGTCTGTTTATTTAAGCCTCGGTGACCTGGAACCTGTACTGAAAGATTTTAGAGCCTGAAGAGATAAAGCCTGTGGCTATTTTAATTGATAAGAAAGTTGAGATTTATTGTACAACCTGTGGTGCTTAAAATAGCACATTTCTTAAAGCACATTGTTAGAGCAAACTTCAATGTAAAAGGAGACCAGCAGATTACGAAGTTAATGCATCTTCTTCTAATTCGTTTGGCTGTCTGCAGACAACAATATGAATAAGTAAACAAGATCTTGCCGATAAACAGAAACAAGAATGTCAAAGCTGATATACTTTGGACCGTCTAGCATCCTAGAAATATTTTCCATCAATTCTGTTAATGTGTGTTTTATTCATTTCTTTTCTTAGACTATTTTTGTAGACACGTTAGCATTCTACTAAATTTTGTTGCTTCATTGAAACATAAGAACTGCAAATAAAGGCAAGCTAAAAGGAATATCTGTACAGCACTAATAACGATATAAATGAGAGCAAAATCCCTTTTAGAATCCCAATATTTTATAGCAAAAATATTAGCTATTTGAAGGCAAAAGTCCCAGAAACCTGTTCCTGTGCCATCTACTTGAAAACTTGGTTCAGTCAATGCTGCAGTTGCATTTTCAGAATATTCATCAATTAAAAAACAGTATCTTTTGTTAACTCTCACCATTTTTCATTTGAATACACTTACCACAAGTTAATCCTTACTGTTTGAGAACGTTCATTTGAAAACAGAACTCGTTTGATTGACAGTGGTTGTCATGTATAAATGAGCAAGACTTTGCGTATAAATTAAGTATTTAAACATATAATTCACATTTGATTGGTAATAAGTCAGAGTTCGAGCATCCTCAAAATTAACATTTTGATGAACGGTTTCGCATGTTCGTATGACACATAGAACCACTAAGAATAAACGAAGTAGCATTCTAAAAATAAAGCACATTCAAAGGCACCTATAGGTGGCGGTTTAGTGTATGAGGCGATCGATGCCGATTGGGAAGGAGAAGATGTGTTTTTTTTCTTATGTTTTGATTTTTTTTTGTTTTGATGATTAAAGTCCAGATGAGCGCCATTGACTTAATTATGAAAAGAGTTACAAGTGATGCAGGACAAAGCCTTGTTAATTTTAGTTTAAAAGATGCACTTTGCGTAGGACAGGGCATAGAAACACGGTGTACTCAAAGTGTCTTTAATCTGGGGCTAAAAGATCCCCTACAAGAATTTATCAAAGAATTTCTGAATGAACACCGGTGTAATTTTCGCGGATCACTTTGAAGAAAAGGAAGGAATGATAAACATTAATAGTATCAAAGATACCCTCAAAGATACCCTCCTAGATGTCTTGCAGAGGCAAAAGCATGAATTTCATAGAACGCCTTCTTCAGTAAAATATACACCCCTTTCAAGACTGGGCAGATGAAAAAAGTTTTAACTTTCCTCAAAATAGAGCGGTTTGCATTTCTCTGTCAAAGAAAGCAAATTTTTTGATTTTATATTTTGCTTTAAATTGACTTTTATCGCCAACATTGAAGAACTGAAAAAAATGCCGAAAGGTATTGAATCTGCCACCGATTAAGATAATATCTAGGCTAAGCTATTGTAGCATAGTCTGTGGATCAGTTAGACAAACCAATCTGAAGATTCTGGAACTCATACAAAACTAAGATCTTCTCGAACTCAACCAACTGACATCCTACAAGTACAGGCAAATGAAAAAATACTTAAGGGACAAGGGTTAAAACTTGTCATGGAATATGCAGTAATATACGAACAGGAGGAATCCTACACATTAGATATTCTTGGAACAGTTTTCTTACGGCTTACAGATAGAAAATCTAATGCTATCCCATCGTCTGGTTATCTCATCTCAAAGAAGCGGGTATCGTCGTTGAGTCTATTGGAAACTATAGGGTTCTCTTTCGCCCTAAAGGGACACTAGCTAAACCCTTAGTTTTAACAACCCTTTCCAATTTCGAAAAAGAGGCTGTAAACCCTTGGGTACTACAAACAAATTTCGCATAGCTTAAGAGCAGTACAGCGATTACCACATTATTATACAGACGGCCCGAAACTATAAAGCAGCAGCATCGATAGCTCACAATACAATATCCTGAAAGCAACACTCCCGGTTGGGTCATTGATATTCTCTGCAGAAATCAGAGCCATATTGCTTGCCTCTCAAATCATCAAGGTTAGCCGATACAAAGTGTTCAAGATCTGAGTCTCTGTTGGTATTACATTAACTTAAGAATTTTATTTTAGAATACACCCAATTTTATTTCATACTGGATGTTAACTGTGAAACTACTGTTTGCCAATTATTAACATGTATTGACACACTGTAACCTGCTAAAGGTCGGCCGTGTCATTAATCAAATCATATGACTAACTATGGCTGTCATAATGTCTGTTTCTATTAAAAGAGTCGCTACAAAATGGAAAAAAAGTTTTTGGTTCGTTCTATAAAGCATTCCGAGGAAATTTTACAGTGGTTTATCACATAACACTACTATTGATTATCAGAGATTTTAACACTTTTGAAACATATGACACCATATTTTCGTAAGAGACGGCTAGTGTCGTCTAAAGTATGAAACTGTTTTTTTAGTTGGGACAAGCCCTGTTTTTGCATATGGGCTGTAACCTTTATTTAACTAATAAATCAAATAACAACATATAAGCTAACAAATGAAGATGAGGTTTAAGGATTAAATGTACAGGAGATCAAAGTTACATAGATAGCTCGAAACTTGACTACAAAATATCAGCCTCGGTAGCTCACAATACAATATCCTGAAAGCAACACTCCTGGTTGGGTCATCGATATTCTCTGCAGAAATCAGAGCCCTATTGCTTGCCTCTCAAATTATCAAGATTAGCCGATACAAAGTGTTCAAGATTTGAGTCTATGTTGGTACTACATTCACTTGAGAATTTTATTTTAGTATACACCCGATTTTATTTCATACTGGATGTTAACTGTGAAACTACTGTTTGCCAAATATTAACATGTATTGACACACTGTAACCTGCTAAAGGTCGGCCGTGTCATTAATCAAATCATATGACTAACTATGGCTGTCATAATGTCTGTTTCTATTAAAAGAGCCGCTACAAAATGGAAAAAAACGTTTTTGGTTCGTTCTATAAATCATTCCGAGGAAATTTTACAGTGGTTTATCACATAACACTACTATTGATTATCAGAGATTTTAACGCTTATGAAACATATGACACCATATTTTCCTAAGAGACGGCTAGTGTCGTCTAAAGTATGAAACTGTTTTTTTTAGTTGGGACAAGCCCTGTTTTTTGCATATGGGCTGTACCCTTTATTTAACTAATAAATAGAATAACAACATATAAACTAACAAATGAAGATGAGGTTTAAGGATTAAATGTACAGGAGATCAAAGTTACAAAGATAGCTCGAAACTTGACTACAAAATATCAGCCTCGGTAGCTCACAATACAAAATCCTGAAAGCAACACTCCTGGTTGGGTCATCGATATTCTCTGCAGAAATCAGAGCCCCATTGCTTGCAGCTCAAATTATCAAGATTAGCCGATACAAAGTGTTCAAGATTTGAGTCTATGTTGGTACTACATTCACTTGAGAATTTTATTTTAGAATACACCCGATTTTATTTCATACTGGGTGTTAACTGTGAAACTACTGTTTGCTAATCATTAACGTGTATTGACACACTGTAACCTGCTAAAGGTCGGCCGTGTCATTAATCAAATCATATGACTAACTATTGCTGTCATAATGTCTGTTTCTATTCAAAGAGCCGCTACAAAATGCTAAGAACGTTTTTGGTTCGTTCTATAACATTCCGAAGAACTTTTACAGTGGTTTATCACATAACACTACGTGATTTATATCAGAGATTTTAACACTTTTCAAAAATATGACACTATATTTTCCTAAGGCTAGTGTTGCCAAAAGTATGAAACTGTTTTTTTTAGTCGGGACAAGCCCTGTTTTTTTGCAAATGAGCTGTACCCTTTATTTAACTAATAAATCAAATAACAACATATAAGCTAACAAATGAAGATGAGGTTTAAGGATTAAATGTACAGGAGATCAAAGTTACAAAGATAGCTCGAAACTTGACTACAAAATATCAGCCTCGGTAGCTCACAATACAATATCCTGAAAGCAACACTCCTGGTTGGGTCATCGATATTCATTGCAGAAATCAGAGCCCCATTGCTTGGCTCTCAAATTATCAAGATTAGCCGATACAAAGTGTTCAAGATTTGAGTCTATGTTGGTACTACATTCACTTGAGAATTTTATTTTAGAATACACCCGATTTTATTTCATACTGGGTGTTAACTGTGAAACTACTGTTTGCTAATTATTAACGTGTATTGACACACTGTAACCTGCTAAAGGTCGGCCGTGTCATTAATCAAATCATATGACTAACTATTGCTGTCATAATGTCTGCTTCTATTCAAAGAGCCGCTACAAAATGCTAAGAACGTTTTTGATTCGTTCTATAACATTCCGAAGAACTTTTACAGTGGTTTATCACATAACACTACGTGATTTATATCAGAGATTTTAACACTTTTGAAAAATATGACACTATATTTTCCTAAGGCTAGTGTTGCCAAAAGTATGAAACTGTTTTTTTTTAGTCGGGACAAGCCCTGTTTTTTTTTGCAAATGAGCTGTACCCTTTATTTAACTAATATATCAAATAACAACATATAAGCTAACAAATGAAGATGAGGTTTAAGGATTAAATGTACAGGAGATCAAAGTTACAAAGATAGCTCGAAACTTGACTTCAAAATATCAGCCTCGGTAGCTCACAATACAATATCCTGAAAGCAACACTCCTGGTTGGGTCATCGATATTCTCTGCAGAAATCAGAGCCCCATTGCTTGCCTCTCAACAAATTATCAAGATTAGCCGATATAAAGTGTTCAAGATTTGAGTCTATGTTGGTACTACATTCACTTGAGAATTTTATTTTAGAATACACCCGATTTTATTTCATACTGGGTGTTAACTGTGAAACTACTGTTTGCTAATTATTAACGTGTATTGACACACTGTAACCTGCTAAAGGTCGGCCGTGTCATTAATCAAATCATATGACTAACTATTGCTGTCATAATGTCTGTTTCTATTCAAAGAGCCGCTACAAAATGCTAAGAACGTTTTTGGTTCGTTCTATACCATTTCGGGGAAATTTTACAGTGGTCTATCACATAACACTACGTGATTTATATCTAAGATTTTGACACTTTTCAAACATTTGAAACCATATTTTCCTAAGAGACGGTTAGTGTCGTCTAAGGTATGAAACTGTTTTTTTAGTCGGGACAAGCCCTGTTTTTGCATATGAGCTGTACCTTTCATTAAACTAATAACTCGAACAACGATATATAAGCTAACAAATGAAGATGAAGTTTAAGGAATAATGTACAGGAAATCAAAATTATAAAGATGGCCAGAAACTTGACTATAAAATATCAGCCTCGGTAGCTCACAATACAATATTCTGAAAGCAACACTCCTGGTTGGGTCATCGATATTCTCTGCAGAAATCAGAGCCCCATTGCTTGCAGCTCAAATTATCAAGATTAGCCGATACAAAGTGTTCAAGATTTGAGTCTATGTTGGTACTACATTCACTTGAGAATTTTATTTTAGAATACACCCGATTTTATTTCATACTGGATGTTAACTGTGAAACTACTGTTTGCTAATTATTAACGTGTATTGACACACTGTAACCTGCTAAAGGTCGGCCGTGTCCTTAATCAAATCATATGACTAACTATTGCTGTCATAATGTCTGCTTCTATTCAAAGAGCCGCTACAAAATGCTAGGAACGTTTTTGATTCGTTCTATAACATTCCGAAGAACTTTTACAGTGGTTTATTACATAACACTACGTGATTTATATCAGAGATTTTAACACTTTTGAAAAATATGACACTATATTTTCCTAAGGCTAGTGTTGCCAAAAGTATGAAACTGTTTTTTTTAGTCGGGACAAGCCCTGTTTTTTTGCAAATGAGCTGTACCCTTTATTTAACTAATAAATCAAATAACAACATATAAGCTAACAAATGAAGATGAGGTTTAAGGATTAAATGTACAGGAGATCAAAGTTACAAAGATGGCCCGAAACTTGACTGTGAAATATCAGCCTCGGTAGCTTACAATACAATATCCTGAAAGCAACACTCCTGGTTGGGTCATCGATATTCTCTGCAGAAAGCAGAGCCCCATTGCTTGCAGCTCAAATCAACAAGATTAGCCGATACAAAGTGTTCAAGATTTGAGTCTATGTTGGTACTACATTCACTTGAGAATTTTATTTTAGAATACACCCGATTTTATTTCATACTGGGTGTTAACTTTGAAACTACTGTTTGCTAATTATTAACGTGTATTGACACACTGTAACCTTCTAATGGTCGGCCGTGTTATGAATCAAATCATATGACTACCTATGGCTGTCATAATGTCTGTTTCTATTCAAAGAGCCTCTTCAAAATGGAAAAAACGTTTTTGGTTCGTTCTATACCATTTCGGAGAAATTTTACAGTGGTTTATCACATAACACTACGTGATTTATATCTAAGATTTTGACACTTTTCAAACATTTGAAACCATATTTTCCTAAGAGACGGCTAGTGTCGTCTAAGGTATGAAACTGTTTTTTTAGTCGGGACAAGCCCTGTTTTTGCATATGGGCTGTACCCTTCATTAAACTAATAAATCGAACAACAACATATAAGCTAACAAATGAAGATGAGGTTTAAGGAATAATGTACAGGAGATCAAAATTATAAAGATGGCCAGAAACTTGACTATAAAATATCAGCCTCGGTAGCTCACAATACAATATCCTGAAAGCAACACTCCTGGTTGGGTCATCGATATTCTCTGCAGAAATCAGAGCCCCATTGCTTGCAGCTCAAATTATCAAGATTAGCCGATACAAAGTGTTCAAGATTTGAGTCTATGTTGGTACTACATTCACTTGAGAATTTTATTTTAGAATACACCCGATTTTATTTCATACTGGATGTTAACTGTGAAACTACTGTTTGCTAATTATTAACGTGTATTGACACACTGTAACCTGCTAAAGGTCGGCCGTGTCCTTAATCAAATCATATGACTAACTATTGCTGTCATAATGTCTGTTCTATTCAAAGAGCCGCTACAAAATGCTAGGAACGTTTTTGATTCGTTCTATAACATTCCGAAGAACTTTTACAGTGGTTTATTACATAACACTACGTGATTTATATCAGAGATTTTAACACTTTTGAAAAATATGACACTATATTTTCCTAAGGCTAGTGTTGCCAAAAGTATGAAACTGTTTTTTTTAGTCGGGACAAGCCCTGTTTTTTTGCAAATGAGCTGTACCCTTTATTTAACTAATAAATCAAATAACAACATATAAGCTAACAAGTGAAGATGAGGTTTAAGGATTAAATGTACAGGAGATCAAAGTTACAAAGATGGCCCGAAACTTGACTGTGAAATATCAGCCTCGGTAGCTTACAATACAATATCCTGAAAGCAACACTCCTGGTTGGGTCATCGATATTCTCTGCAGAAAGCAGAGCCCCATTGCTTGCAGCTCAAATCAACAAGATTAGCCGATACAAAGTGTTCAAGATTTGAGTCTATGTTGGTACTACATTCACTTGAGAATTTTATTTTAGAATACACCCGATTTTATTTCATACTGGGTGTTAACTTTGAAACTACTGTTTGCTAATAATTAACGTGTATTGGCACACTGTAACCTTCTAATGGTCGGCCGTGTTATGAATCAAATCATATGACTACCTATGGCTGTCATAATGTCTGTTTCTATTCAAAGAGCCTCTTCAAAATGGAAAAAACGTTTTTGGTTCGTTCTATACCATTTCGGAGAAATTTTACAGTGGTTTATCACATAACACTACGTGATTTATATCTAAGATTTTGACACTTTTCAAACATTTGAAACCATATTTTCCTAAAGGACGGCTAGTGTCGTCTAAGGTATGAAACTGTTTTTTTAGTCGGGACAAGCCCTGTTTTTGCATATGGGCTGTACCCTTCATTAAACTAATAAATCGAACAACAACATATAAGCTAACAAATGAAGATGAGGTTTAAGGAATAATGTACAGGAGATCAAAATTATAAAGATGGCCAGAAACTTGACTATAAAATATCAGCCTCGGTAGCTCACAATACAATATCCTGAAAGCAACACTCCTGGTTGGGTCATCGATATTCTCTGCAGAAATCAGAGCCCCATTGCTTGCCTCTCAACAAATTATCAAGATTAGCCGATATAAAGTGTTCAAGATTTGAGTCTATGTTGGTACTACATTCACTTGAGAATTTTATTTTAGAATACACCCGATTTTATTTCATACTGGGTGTTAACTGTGAAACTACTGTTTGCTAATTATTAACGTGTATTGACACACTGTAACCTGCTAAAGGTCGGCCGTGTCATTAATCAAATCATATGACTAACTATTGCTGTCATAATGTCTGTTTCTATTCAAAGAGCCGCTACAAAATGCTAAGAACGTTTTTGGTTCGTTCTATACCATTTCGGGGAAATTTTACAGTGGTCTATCACATAACACTACGTGATTTATATCTAAGATTTTGACACTTTTCAAACATTTGAAACCATATTTTCCTAAGAGACGGTTAGTGTCGTCTAAGGTATGAAACTGTTTTTTTAGTCGGGACAAGCCCTGTTTTTGCATATGAGCTGTACCCTTCATTAAACTAATAAATCGAATAACAACATATAAGCTAACAAATGAAGATAAGGTTTAAGGAATAATGTACAGGAAATCAAAATTATAAAGATGGCCAGAAACTTGACTATAAAATATCAGCCTCGGTAGCTCACAATACAATATTCTGAAAGCAACACTCCTGGTTGGGTCATCGATATTCTCTGCAGAAATCAGAGCCCCATTGCTTGCAGCTCAAATTATCAAGATTAGCCGATACAAAGTGTTCAAGATTTGAGTCTATGTTGGTACTACATTCACTTGAGAATTTTATTTTAGAATACACCCGATTTTATTTCATACTGGATGTTAACTGTGAAACTACTGTTTGCTAATTATTAACGTGTATTGACACACTGTAACCTGCTAAAGGTCGGCCGTGTCATTAATCAAATCATATGACTAACTATTGCTGTCATAATGTCTGTTTCTATTCAAAGAGCCGCTACAAAATGCTAGGAACGTTTTTGATTCGTTCTATAACATTCCGAAGAACTTTTACAGTGGTTTATTACATAACACTACGTGATTTATATCAGAGATTTTAACACTTTTGAAAAATATGACACTATATTTTCCTAAGGCTAGTGTTGCCAAAAGTATGAAACTGTTTTTTTTAGTCGGGACAAGCCCTGTTTTTTTGCAAATGAGCTGTACCCTTTATTTAACTAATAAATCAAATAACAACATATAAGCTAACAAATGAAGATGAGGTTTAAGGATTAAATGTACAGGAGATCAAAGTTACAAAGATGGCCCGAAACTTGACTGTGAAATATCAGCCTCGGTAGCTTACAATACAATATCCTGAAAGCAACACTCCTGGTTGGGTCATCGATATTCTCTGCAGAAAGCAGAGCCCCATTGCTTGCAGCTCAAATCAACAAGATTAGCCGATACAAAGTGTTCAAGATTTGAGTCTATGTTGGTACTACATTCACTTGAGAATTTTATTTTAGAATACACCCGATTTTATTTCATACTGGGTGTTAACTTTGAAACTACTGTTTGCTAATTATTAACGTGTATTGACACACTGTAACCTTCTAATGGTCGGCCGTGTTATGAATCAAATCATATGACTACCTATGGCTGTCATAATGTCTGTTTCTATTCAAAGAGCCTCTTCAAAATGGAAAAAACGTTTTTGGTTCGTTCTATACCATTTCGGAGAAATTTTACAGTGGTTTATCACATAACACTACGTGATTTATATCTAAGATTTTGACACTTTTCAAACATTTGAAACCATATTTTCCTAAGAGACGGCTAGTGTCGTCTAAGGTATGAAACTGTTTTTTTAGTCGGGACAAGCCCTGTTTTTGCATATGGGCTGTACCCTTCATTAAACTAATAAATCGAACAACAACATATAAGCTAACAAATGAAGATGAGGTTTAAGGAATAATGTACAGGAGATCAAAATTATAAAGATGGCCAGAAACTTGACTATAAAATATCAGCCTCGGTATCTCACAATACAATATTCTGAAAGCAACACTCCTGGTTGGGTCATCGATATTCTCTGCAGAAATCAGAGCCCCATTGCTTGCAGCTCAAATTATCAAGATTAGCCGATACAAAGTGTTCAAGATTTGAGTCTATGTTGGTACTACATTCACTTGAGAATTTTATTTTAGAATACACCCGATTTTATTTCATACTGGGTGTTAACTGTGAAACTACTGTTTGCTAATTATTAACGTGTATTGACACACTGTAACCTGCTAAAGGTCGGCCGTGTCATTAATCAAATCATATGACTAACTATTGCTGTCATAATGTCTGTTTCTATTCAAAGAGCCGCTACAAAATGCTAAGAACGTTTTTGATTCGTTCTATAACATTCCGAAGAACTTTTACAGTGGTTTATCACATAACACTACGTGATTTATATCAGAGATTTTAACACTTTTGAAAAATATGACACTATATTTTCCTAAGGCTAGTGTTGCCAAATGTATGAAACTGTTTTTTTTTAGTCGGGACAAGCCCTGTTTTTTGCAAATGACCTGTACCCTTTATTTAACTAATAAATCAAATAACAACATATAAGCTAACAAATGAAGATGAGGTTTAAGGATTAAATGTACAGGAGATCAAAGTTACAAAGATAGCTCGAAACTTGACTACAAAATATCAGCCTCGGTAGCTCACAATACAATATCCTGAAAGCAACACTCCTGGTTGGGTCATCGATATTCTCTGCAGAAATCAGAGCCCCATTGCTTGCAGCTCATATTATCAAGATTAGCCGATACAAAGTGTTCAAGATTTGAGTCTATGTTGGTACTACATTCACTTGAGAATTTTATTTTAGAATACACCCGATTTTATTTCATACTGGGTGTTAACTGTGAAACTACTGTTTGCTAATTATTAACGTGTATTGACACACTGTAACCTGCTAAAGGTCGGCCGTGTCATTAATCAAATCATATGACTAACTATTGCTGTCATAATGTCTGTTTCTATTCAAAGAGCCGCTACAAAATGCTAAGAACGTTTTTGGTTCGTTCTATAACATTCCGAAGAACTTTTACAGTGGTTTATCACATAACACTACGTGACTTATATCTAAGATTTTAACACTTTTCAAACATTTGAAACCATATTTTCCTAAGAGACGGCTAGTGTCGTCTAAAGTATGAAACTGTTTTTTTTAGTCGGGACAAGCCCTGTTTTTGCATATGGGCTGTACCCTTCATTAAACTAATAAATCGAATAACAACATATAAGCTAACAAATGAAGATAAGGTTTAAGGAATAATGTATAGGAGATCAAAATTATAAAGATGGCCCGAAACTTGACTATAAAATATCAGCCTCGGTAGCTCACAATACAATATCCTGAAAGCAACACTCCCGGTTGATTCATCGTTATTCTCTGCAGAAATCAGAACCCCATTGTTTGCAGCTCAAATCAACAAGATTAGCCGATACAAAGTGTTCAAGATTTGAGTCTATGTTGGTACTACATTCACTTGAGAATTTTATTTTAGAATACACCCGATTTTATTTCATACTGGATGTTAACTGTGAAACTACTGTTTGCTAATTATTAACATGTATTGACACACTGTAACCTGCTAAAGGTCGGCCGTGTCATGAATCAAATCATATGAATCACACACTAGACAGACACTAGACAGACGTACTCACCCTTACACACATACATTTATATACTTGAAGCCCTAGCTTCAAGCATAGACAAGGCAAGAAGGCGCGGGAGTGCCCACCAACGTCGTCACGGCCTACAGTTCATCCAGTTTGTCCGAGAAACCGGAGCGAGTGGAGCGAGGCAGGCGAGACCATCACCAGGAGGGATACTAGGAGCGAGTGGTGATTGGGAAATGCGGGCGGATGTGATGAGACAGCTGAGCTTTCCCCAACACATAGTTGCAACAAACCTACGACCGGATATAGTCCTGTGGTCGCAGGCAAGCAGAACAGTCGTGCTAGTCGAGCTGACGGTGCCGTATGATGAGCGAGTAGACGAGGCGCACGAGCGGAAGCTACTTAAGTACCAAGTACTTGTAGACCAGTGCCGAGACAAAGGCTGGAAAACGTGGTGTTTCCCAGTGGAGGTGGGGTGCCGCGGTTTCCCGGCTCAGTCGCTGTGGAGGGCACTTGGTATGCTCGGCGTAATGGGGAAGGAGAGAAGAAAGATCGTAAAAGAGACGGGCGAGAGAGCAGAAAAGGCCTCTCTGTGGGTTTGGAGCAAGAGAGAAGAGCAGAAAAGCTTACCGGTTCCGAGTGGGGTCTGATCAACTCCACTGGCCCACTTCTGGAGGTCGTCGATGCAAGGGCCGAAACGACCATTGAAGGAAGACGCATCCTGACGATGGAACCGGTATTCTGCGACGCGGTGTCGTTTTCAACATAGTATATATGCATATTGAAGTATAATTTTCTTTCTTTATTTTTTTGTAATTTGTTATTCAATTAATTACAATTACCTATGCTACAAACAAGTTAAATAGCAATACTGTAGTTTCTATTATTAATTGGATCAGGTTTTGTTTTTTTGCCCCCGAATAAACACAGATATATGATTGACAAAAAGGAAAAAGAAGATCATGGTAACATCAAATTTTAAAGCTTAATCACGATTATAGTCAGACTAAATACTGGCCTCTAAATTGCAAGCTTTCAGCGATTAATTTTGGGAACTTAGTCAATCTAGTATTGAACCTAGAATTTTTTGTGGGTCAAGTGCTTGCTGCACTTTATCGCAAGTCCAGCTGCAATCTACAAGTGTGTTAAGGTGTTTGTAATCTTCGGATCCCAGCGTTGTGCGTCTTTGACTTTCAATAGGAGGTGTAGCGACGAACAGACACAAGACTGATTATATTATCTTATGATTTCTAAGATTCCGTTTTTTTTCCTTTATATATCCAAGTACAACTACTGCGAAAGCAAACTAATCCGTCTCGTGAATATCTGTTTTTATTTTTCTTACTTTATGTTTTTCCAAAATAACAATTCCCAGTGCACCAGCACCACGTGCACCAACACCCTGTGCACCACTTGGACACACACCTGACGTGTATCCTCTTGCTTTCTCAAAATCGACTGTTGGTGGCGCAGCAAGCGCGTTCCTTATATAGTTGCTGGCAGAGCAGCCGCCGCTAATTAAAAATGTAGCCAATCAAAGAACTTCCCGCCTAAACCATGAACCAATGAGAAAATAGCTGCCAAGAACGTACCTTACAAGTAACGTAGCGACCAAAAAGTGATGTTTTCAAAACGATCACGAAGTCCTTTATAAAGTGGTACTCTTGGTTCCAACCCATGCAGCTTTTAAATACTTGAAAACTACATGAAAAGTTTGTGCTAGGTAGCACAAAATTTCCCTCGTCTCAAAACACGACAAAATGAAAAGTTCCAAACACAAAAATATTGCCATATGCATAATCGCGACGTGTTCTACTTAATGCCATGTGAAACTTTAAATTTCGTCATCGACTTGTGAAGATACCCGATTTACTTGGTATATAAGTAAATTTTCAAATAGCGCTTATCTAACAAAAGGACTTCAAACAAACTTGAAACTAGCACCAAAGTGTTCACCACACCAAGATTCTTGCAAATCCTAAACCGTTCGGCGCGGTCATGTCGCGTTGTATACCCAATGCGACACGCCAACAGCCTCTCAATGAGCCCGCTCGACCATTCACGACTTCTTAACACCCGAAGGAAAACGACTGCACCAACGGGCGCTTTTCTCCATTTCCACGCAGCGGACGCATCCTCCATCACAACAAACACAGTTAAGAACAAAATCAATCACAAACGCCCTCAGAACACCCATAACACTACATATTCACACACAACACGACAATAACACACGCACACCCAGAAAATCACTTTTGCATACCCAAACAAACCCCCACTCCGAGAAAACACCAAAGTTGTTTTCTGATCACCTAGGGTATGCAAACCCGTTTTACACACTTTAATCACTAACCAATATGAAAAATTCACGAAAAGCCTCAAAATGGACCACATTCCATAAACCCTTAAACCACCACATAAAATGTTCAATTTCCGATCACGGGTGGTAGATGTTCAAGGAAGTGTTACAAAAGACAATAACAGTCACAATTTGCACAAAGTGCAAAGAAAATGTCACAAAAGTCACTGCCGGCTCAGATAGTCGGCTCCGGTGATGAACCTCATCGTGAAGGCATAGCTTTGTAGCGCCAACGCCCATCGCATTAACCTCGCACTGTCATTTTTACTGTTCTTGAGGTATGCGAGTGGCGCGTGATCCGTCTCGAGGACAAAATGGGTTCCGTACAGAAACTTCGCGAAACGTTCGACTGCAAACACGATTGCCAAGCACTCCCGTTCGATGACGGAATAGTTCTTCTCGCGGGGAAGCAGCTTCCGACTGGCAAATGCGACGGGAAACACACCATCTTCATGTTCTTGCAGTAACATCGCACCGAGACCATTATCCGACGCGTCAGTCCGCACAATGAACTGTTTGTCAAGGTTCGGTAATCGGAGCATGGGCGCGCTGGTCATTAGGTGTTTCAGCTTGCGAAACGCACGTTCCTGACTCTGGCCCCACTCTACTTTGGATGGTTGCTTATTCCGCGTTAAATCAGTTAGTGGCGCGACGACTTCAGCGAAATTTGGG
The DNA here is from genome assembly GCA_949752745.1 of Protula sp. h YS-2021. Classification (NCBI taxonomy): domain Eukaryota; kingdom Metazoa; phylum Annelida; class Polychaeta; order Sabellida; family Serpulidae; genus Protula; species Protula sp. h YS-2021. The sequence continues at coordinate 24,131,307 of OX457033.1, read as the reverse complement.
ATGAACTTCCTGTAAAATCCGGCCATCCCAAGAAACGAACGCACTTGTTTCTTCGTCTGAGGCCGCGGGGCATCTCGAATCCTTTCCACTTTCTCGTCCTCCATCCGTAGCTTTCCATTGCCGATGACATGCCCAGTAAAACCAATGTCGGAGAATCCGATGAAGCACTTTGTCGGGCGTACAGTGAGACCGGCATCACGGATGCGAACGAACAACTCTCGAAACGTTTCGATATGCTCCTTCCACGTCGTCGTGTGTGGTAAGAGATCGTCAACATAGTTGTCGACGTTGGACAGACCCGTCAACATCTTACGCATCACACGATTGAACTTCGCCCCGGTGTTGATCAGGCCAAATGGATTCCTCGTGAACTGAAACGTTCCTTTCGACGTAGTAAATGCTGTGTAGTGTTTGGAATCCTCGGCCATCGGTATCTGCCAATACCCCTTGGAAAAGTCAATTTTCGAGAATATCTTGTCGGTTCCGATCCGTGCCATGATATCTTCATAATTTTGCATTGGTTCGTTGTCAGATTTCGTGATCGTGTTCAGTCTTCTGAAATTGATGCAAAATCGATTCGATCCGTCTTTTTTCTTGACGAGAACCACCGGCGAATTGTATTCTGACGTGCACTCTTCGATGATGCCGGCTTTGAGAATCTTCTCGACCTCATCGTCGATCGCTTTGCGTTTTGCGAAAGGAACAGCGTACGGTCTCACACGGATCGGTTCTGTTGTGGTCAGCTCTATCTTGTGCTCTCCGAGATTTGTGAGTCCGGGAACGTCGGAGAAAATATCCTGGAACTCCTCGAGTACTTCATTAACCTCAGAACGTTCCGACTCTGTCAAATCCGGGCCTATGTGCACGTCTTCGAAAGTTTCCTGCTGCTCCGTGGTGGGTAGGTGTAGCGGTGGTTCCAGATCTTCATCTGGCGGTTCTTCCTCGTCGATGACCGCGATACGAGCGAGCGCCGCTACAAACTCGTCAATATCTTCATCATCTTCCTGCTCCTCGTTTTCTGCGCGTTGCACACACCTTTTTAGCAGATTGGCGTGGTACACTCTCTTTTTCCCGGCGACTTCTATCTCGTAATCCATCCGGCCCAATACTTTCGTTACAGCGTAAGGGCCTTTCCATTGCAGAAGGAGCTTGTTTGTATCGGTAGGTAAAAGCAGATACACCTTCTCTCCCACTGCAAAGCGCCTGTCCCTGGCCTTCTTGTCGTAGTGGTGCTTCGCCACTCCTTGCGCTTCTAGCAAACTTTCTCGTGCAATACGACACGTCTCTTCAAGTCTGTTGCGCAGATCGGCCACATACTGGTAAGTGTTCACCACTTCTTCTTGCATGTCATCGTCCGTCCACAACTCTTTGAGTATGTCCATCGGACCGCGCACCTTTCGGCCGTACAGCAGTTCGAACGGCGAGAATCCAGTACTTGCTTGGGGCACTTCTCGATAGGCGAACAGAACAGCTGGCAAATATCTGTCCCAGTCTTTCGGGCATTCTTGACACATCTTCTTCAGCATGTTCTTCAGTACTCCGTTAATTTTCTCGCACAATCCGTTACACTTGGGGTTGTACGGAGTGGTAAAAAGCTGCTTGACCGATATCAACCGTGAAACTTCTCGCATCATGTCGGAAACGAATTGCGCACCTCTGTCGCTCAACACCTCTTTAGGGAAACCGACCCTGCAAAATACGCTCAGCAAGGCTTCCGCGACCGTTTCCGTGTCAATTCGCTTCAAGGGAACTGCTTCGGGGTATCTAGTCGCATAATCCACCACGGTCAGAATGTAGCGATGTCCTTTATCTGAAACAGGGGCGAGCGGTCCAATCAAATCCACCGCTACGCGATCGAAAGGCACATCGATGATCGGCATCTCTCCTAGCGGCACTTTCTGTACTCTGCCTTTCGGTATGGTACGTTGGCAGACATCGCAGGATTGGCAAAAACGTTTCACGTCCGAGTCGATTCCAAGCCAATAAAAGTTCGTGGTGATCCGATCGGTGGTTTTCTTTGTCCCCAAGTGTCCGCCAACAATCGCTTCGTGTGCGAGGGACATAACGCGTTCTCGGAGCTGTTTCGGCACCATTATCTGCTTAAGCTTAACTTCAATGTGGCCCTGCTTGTGATAATAATACCGCGTCAGTATCCGATTCTTGATCGCAAATCGATACGTAGCTCCCGTTCTTGAAGAGAACACCGTCTTCTCTTTGGCATGGCCGAAGAACTTCTGAAGCGTCTCGTCTTCTGTTTGGAGTGCAATAAGCTGTTCCGAGTTTACTTCTTCGACCTTCACGGGAGGTGTAACAAGAGGCTTCGCTGGGCGTCTTTCTTTCTTTTCCTGCTCCCGTGTTGTTACCGCGGCCACATCTGAACCGCCTGTGGCGGAAGGTTCCCTGACGATGCACCGCTCGGCAGGTACTTGACCTCTGTCTTGTGGTTGCACCGCGATGGTTTGTGGTTTCAGGTGTGGCACGTTCCCAATAAAAAGGTCAAATGGTGGTCTGTCAATCACCATGACGTCCAGTTGTCCACTAAATATGGGGGTATCCACGTCTATCCGCGCCATTGGAAATCGCTTAATTGTTCCGTCGAGGAGAACACAACTACTGTACTTCCCTGTCATCTGGTCATCCTTCACCAAACTACTGCGAACGGCTGCGGAATCACATCCTGTATCTAGTAGTACAGTCACACCGTGTCCTCCGACGTGGCCTTCGCAGAGCGGCAAGTTCTCCGATTTCCGCCCGCTGCACAGTGCGCCTGCATATGGGATGGCATCTCCGTTCGCCAAGCAAAGATGCCCATCCTTGACGTTTCGCTCGACCCGATGTCGGCATTCTTCGTCTGTCACTCCAAACGCGCCTGTTTTGCCACGGTCTTCTCTCTTCCGCCAATTCTGTGGAGAACGTTCACGGGACTGTCGCGCACTACCGTTTGCCTTCAGTTTCCTGCACTCTCTCGCGAAATGGCCTTCCTTGTTGCAGTTGTAGCACACGATGGCTCTGGTCCTCGTTTCAGGTTTACATCCCTGCTGTGACTGATTTACCCGAGGTGTTGGTTTCAGTCCACTTGGCGCAGTCCTGCGCCGACTCTGTGAGATGCTCCCTCCGTGTGCCTCGAGTACTGCTCGGCAAGCCTAACTACCTCGTCAATGGACGGCGGAACTCTTTCACTGAGGAATAGACTGATATCACTGCTACACATGTTGATGAACTGTTCACGTAAGCACAAGTCCCTCAAATGCTCGAAGTTCTTCTTGATCCCTGCTAATTCTATCCAACCGTCAAAGAATCGGGCTTGCCTTGCACAATATTGACGGACTGTCTCCTCCTTTTCAGGCTTCGCTTCGCGGAACTTGGCTCGGAATCCTTCCTCCGTCAACTGGTAACGTCTTAAGATCGCAGCTTTCAACTGGTCGTAATTGTTGGCGTTATCGACGGGCATACCACTGTAAACTTCGAGTGCCTTCCCCGTAAGAAGTGGGCTAAGACTAACCGCTCAAGTGTCTTCAGCCCAACCTTGATTCCTGGCGAAGCGCTCAAACCTCTCAAGGAAGGCATCGATGTCGTCTACCTTCTCGTCAAACTTCGGAAGTTTCGGGCGAGAAGCTCGGTACTGAGCGTTGTGACGCTGCGCTCCATCAACGTCTTGATCATGGTTCTGATTGCGCAGTTCCAGCTGTCGCGTTTCCTCACGGAGACGGGCTAGTTCGTGTTCCCATGCATGATCCCTCTCCTGTTGTTCCAATTCTTGCTGCCTGACTCGATCCGCCTGTTCCAGTTCTTGCTGTCTAATCCGATCTTCGCATTCCTGTGTACGTATCTCACGTTCTCTTGCAACGCGTTCTCGCTCAGCTGCTTTTTCCTCCTGGTTCTGCACAGACTGTCGGAGCTCTGCGTCTTTATATCCCAACGCCTGACCGACTTGTATCCATTCACGCATTTTCTCCATGATGACTCAAACACTTTGCTGTCACATCCCGGACGAGCCCCCAAAATGTTAAGGTGTTTGTAATCTTCGGATCCCAGCGTTGTGCGTCTTTGACTTTCAATAGGAGGTGTAGCGACGAACAGACACAAGACTGATTATATTATCTTATGATTTCTAAGATTCCGTTTTTTTTCCTTTATATATCCAAGTACAACTACTGCGAAAGCAAACTAATCCGTCTCGTGAATATCTGTTTTTATTTTTCTTACTTTATGTTTTTCCAAAATAACAATTCCCAGTGCACCAGCACCACGTGCACCAACACCCTGTGCACCACTTGGACACACACCTGACGTGTATCCTCTTGCTTTCTCAAAATCGACTGTTGGTGGCGCAGCAAGCGCGTTCCTTATATAGTTGCTGGCAGAGCAGCCGCCGCTAATTAAAAATGTAGCCAATCAAAGAACTTCCCGCCTAAACCATGAACCAATGAGAAAATAGCTGCCAAGAACGTACCTTACAAGTAACGTAGCGACCAAAAAGTGATGTTTTCAAAACGATCACGAAGTCCTTTATAAAGTGGTACTCTTGGTTCCAACCCATGCAGCTTTTAAATACTTGAAAACTACATGAAAAGTTTGTGCTAGGTAGCACAAAAATTTCCCTCGTCTCAAAACACGACAAAATGAAAAGTTCCAAACACAAAAATATTGCCATATGCATAATCGCGACGTGTTCTACTTAATGCCATGTGAAACTTTAAATTTCGTCATCGACTTGTGAAGATACCCGATTTACTTCGTATATAAGTAAATTTTCAAATAGCGCTTATCTAACAAAAGGACTTCAAACAAACTTGAAACTAGCACCAAAGTGTTCACCACACCAAGATTCTTGCAAATCCTAAACCGTTCGGCGCGGTCATGTCGCGTTGTATACCCAATGCGACACGCCAACAGCCTCTCAATGAGCCCGCTCGACCATTCACGACTTCTTAACACCCGAAGGAAAACGACTGCACCAACGGGCGCTTTTCTCCATTTCCACGCAGCGGACGCATCCTCCATCACAACAAACACAGTTAAGAACAAAATCAATCACAAACGCCCTCAGAACACCCATAACACTACATATTCACACACAACACGACAATAACACACGCACACCCAGAAAATCACTTTTGCATACCCAAACAAAGTGCATGTGTAGTATCATCGATCTTATTATCGCAACAAAGATTGCAATAAGGTGTATCACTTAAATTCCGCAGGTAAAGTTTTTATTTGTGCTTAATAAACGGTTTATCATTTTGAAGTGAAAGGATGGAAGCTCTGCGTCTCTCTCTGCGTTGAGGATCTAGCGTGAATAACTGAATTTGAAATTGTTTCAATAGTTATGCAACTTTCTTCTTGCCATTCAATCCAAGAGGAGGGGATTTCACAATGGAATTTCAAGAGCAGCTTGTAATAGTAGTTTGATTTAGTATTTGTTGCATTTATTATTTTATTGTTAATAGTAGTAAACAATGGGCTATCAAAATCTATAATAGGCGCAAATTCAAAATTCTCGTCAGCAAGAGTACCATGGGTAGTATGTTTGATGGCACTAAAATACCGTTAAATTGCAAAAGAAAAACAATTTTTCAGTTCGTATTTTGCACAGAATTATTCATATGTAAGCCAGTTACCATCCTGGTATCTCATATTCTGTACAAATACAATACCTTTCGTCTTCCATGTTTCATAAAAAAACTCGGTGTACTTCCAATAATAATATCTTTATTATTCCAAATTATATCTTTACATACTGGTTTTATGAATACTTTTGAAGCTATTTCGAATATTACTTTATACAATTTTGGTATATTTAAATATTTAATGTCATATAATTATTTCTGTACAACACGCTTCTTATAGTAGTACATCTTTCCATTGGGACATATTATTCTCATTTCTTTTGACCCACCATCCTATTCCATTGTACAACACCAGTCTTTACCACTGTGGTATATTCTTCTGTTTCAGTGTGGTACAGCATTCTTTTCAAATATAGCTTAACATTCTGTTCCACTGTGGCATACAATTGTGCTTCTTTTGAAGACTCACTTCACAAGCATAGACACTTGAAAAATAAATGACACTTTTATATTGTCTGTATAAGCACAGATGTATCATAAATAACACCCTCGTAAACTTGAAAACTTTTGTACTAGGAAAGCATATCTTAAGCACCTCTGATTTTTGCCTTTCATTCTCATTTTGGAATCAACTGAAAGATTTAATTTGGTTTAGGTAGGGCTTCGACCAGCGATTTAGAATGACGCAAGGTCTGTTTCTACTACATTGATCTCTTGAAATAATAAAAATCGTTTGTGGTTCGTTTGAGAAAAGTGTATATATAAGACGCAACATTGTCCTAAGAAACAGCTAGTGTCACTTAAAGCATGTTATTTCCGATTATGATATTTTGGTCTGTCGGGAAAACCATTTTATTGTTGCACAACATCTACTGCATTGTGCCACACCATTCTCTCTCCTTCTGAATTATTGTGGGAAAACATTCTGCACCATTGTGGAAAACATGGCACATTATTCTATTCTTCAGCCGTCCCGGGCATGACGTTAAACTGCCTCACTTGGGTCCGACCCTTTATTTTTAAAGGAGCCCCTTGACCCAAAGGGAGGCCGGAGTCGATATTCCGACCCCCCTCGGGGTACCAGTCTTACTGGGGTTACCTCAGTTCTACTGGTATCTCGCCCCCCCACCTTGCCTATAATATATAACTTCTCAATAACATAAATCTATAATAAATACTTAAATAATTACTTTTTTCTTCACCAATAAACAGCTCTCTACCATCTTGATATTCGACGACCTTCCAGACACAATATAACCCTGAAGGGTTTATAGGTGTCGAACAATCTAATATTTCAGTACCTCTCTCTGTTTCATTATAAATATACCTTTGCGCAGTAATTATAAAATAACATATAACTGTAGCAAATACTCAAATAATTACTTTTCTCTTAACAAAGAAAATACTTGTTACCATCTTAAATCATTCCTTACCTTCCTGTTTCATTTTCCAACCCCTGGGGTGTTCTTAAATGTAAGTACTCCAGTATTTTTTGCACCTACCTTGTCTGACCGTTCCCACGTTGATCGCATAAAAGCGTGGCAATCTGTTGTGCGTTTATTCAAGATGGACTACAGTAGCAGGGGCCTTCTTCGTTGAATGTGCCCCTGCCCCCAAAAAACGCACTTTGCCGTATATTGCACCCCTAACGGGAGGGAGACCGGTGACCTGGCTGTTGAGGTTACCAGGTTCTAGGCAATACAGTGCCTGGTTGCCAATACGCGGCTTTGGCCCGACTCTTCAACCCAAGAAGGGCGGTCGTATTAGCCCGTCACGATCATTAACGGCTGGTCGTTCAGGTTAACCAAACTGCGGCTAATGGGCTAATCAAACGGCGTTGGATGGGGAATACCGCCGCGCCTAGTCGAGTATATCAGGTGACCTAGCCCCATGCGGAATTCCCGCTGCCAAAAGGTCGGTCGAAGTAAGGCCGGGGGCCGGCAGACCTGACGAAAATTTATTAATAAAATATGGAAAAGACTTATGACTCGAAAACGCCGCAAAAACGGCCCCATATACAAATTGAATCGCCTCCGATGACTTTTCCGGAGTTTATCATTGTATCTGGAATAAACGGCCCGTTGAAACTCTCGCCTTTCGCGATCGAGAAACAGCTTACGGCCATCATTGGTTCAAAGTACACAGTGAAACGAATGCGATCTGGGGACTTGTTGGTTCGGGTTGCAACCGCTAAACAGAGCAATAGCCTCTGCAATGTCAACCAATTTGTCGGTCACACAGTAAAATGCGCACCACACAAAAGCCTTAACGTATCGAAGGGCGTAGTGTCAGACGCAGAACTGATATACTGTTCAGAGGAAGAAATGGTCGAGGGACTAGCAGACCAAGGTGTTGTTGCAGCCAGAGCTATGGGGAAAAGAGGTACCTATATGCTCACCTTTCAAAGGTCCTCGCTACCACCAAAAATAAAAGTTGGTCACCTGAGTCTGGAAGTGAAAACATACATCCCAAACCCGCTGCGGTGCTACAACTGCCAGCGATATGGACACAGCAGCACTATTTGCAAACAACAAGCTACTTGTTCGCGATGTGCCGAAATAGGCCACTCTACAAACAGCTGCAAATCACCTGTTGGAAAATGCGCCAACTGCCAAGGTGCCCATGCGGCCTCATCTAGAAACTGCCCAAAGTGGACAAAAGAAAAGAAAGTCCAGCAGATAAAAGCAGAAAGGGGTGTAACATACACCGAGGCCCGCAAAATTGCTGAGGGAGATTACTCACGAAACTACGCCGCTGCTGTCAAAACTAAACTAACAACAGTGAGTACGGGCTGCCAAACCGCCATCTCCTGGGTCGGAGACCTGCAGCGCACCCTACCGCAGGCCAAAAAACCGACAACACCACAATCACAACCGACAAAACCAACAATTGCGACACAAACTTGCACAGGAAGCTCGCCGAAAACTCCATCGCCGAGCACAAGACCGAAAACTTACACAAGCCCTTCCTCACCTCTGGATAATGGAACGAGGAAGAGGCTCAAAGACAAGGCAGACAAGGTCAAAAAAAGGATACAACAGACTTTAAAAGAAGTCAAATACGATGAGCTTATGGAAACGAACGACGCGGTTGAAGGCTGCTCACCGCCACAACCTCCATCGAAGAAAGTTACTACCGATGAGAGGAAGTCGTCTCTACAAACATTGCCGCTCCAACCGAAACCTCCACGGGCTCGCCAAGCAAGGGAGAAGTACCAGAGTCACCCAAACTTCCCACTCAATTTAGAATTTGTGGGAAACCGGTACTCGGTACTTGAGGATGCAGACGAAGGGGGTAACCTAGCCAAAACCCCAGAAAAACAACCATCCACTCCCTCAAAAAAGGTAGCAGAGGCAGAGCAAGACAAAGCGGCAGTAAAAACACAATTAAGACCACCTAAAGTAACAATACAAAGGTCCCGGACCTATAGTAAGTAAAATGGCAGTAGTCCACTGGAACATAAGAGGTTTTTGGACCAACCAGATAGATCTTTTAACTCTGAGCCAACAATATAACCCGTCTGTCTTTTGCCTCCAAGAAACATACGGTACTGATATCTACCCACCAAATTTAATCGGTTACACTTCCTATAACAAGAACGCCAATAACAACCGCGCCTCGGGCGGAATCACTACCTTAATCCGAAACAACGTTATTCAAAGTGAACTCAAATTAAATACAAACCTGCAAGCAACAGCAGTTCGTGTTACAATGAAGAAAACTTTTTCCATTTGTAACATATACCTACCTCCACCCTCCAAACCTCAACCGGAAGAACTTAACGACTTGATTTGCCAAATACCAAAACCTATTCTGTTTTTAGGCGACTTCAATGCACATAGTGACCTATGGGGTAATACAAGCACCGACCACAAAGGTAAACTAATTGAAAACCTGCTAAATTTCCACAATCTCTCACTTTACAACGATAAATCTCCTACATACCTACATCCTGGCACTGGTTCAAAAACCTCAATCGACCTTACAATGGCATCTAGTAATTTGTTTTTAGATTTTAAATGGGAAGTCTTGGACGACACTTATGGCAGCGACCACTTCCCCGTTTTATTAAAACCACTAGATCCACAGCAACAAAAAGGATTACCAAAGTGGAAATTCCACAAAGCAGATTGGTCACTGTTCCAGGAACTCTGCAAAAAGGCCATTAAAATGAACCAGTTTACACATGACGACGACCCGATTTTATTTTTTACGGCTCTAATCCAGGCAATCATGGAAAAAACCATACCTAAAACTTCCGGAAATCCTAAAAAACAACAAAAACCTTGGTTTAACGACGATTGCAAAAAAGCAATAGCCATGCGGAAAACAGCTCTGCGCCAATTCTACATCAGCCCGGACAATAGTACCAAACTTGAATACAAAAGGCTACGTGCCGAAGCACGCAGAACCATCAAAACAAGCAAAAAGCAAACCTGGGCGGAATATATCTCCAAATTGAACAAAAACAACTCAACCAAAAAAGTATGGGAGATAATTCGGAAAATATCTGGCAAAAATATCCGAAAACCTATAAACCATCTCATCACAGACAACCAAACTATCACAAAACCCGATGAAATAGCAAATGCCTTTGGCAGAACCTTTCAATTCAACTCTTCATCTGACAATTACTCCCAAGCGTTCCGTCAAATAAAAGAAGCAAAAGAACAAATACCAATGGACTTCACCTCAAATAATTTGGAACACTACAATAGCACCTTTACCCTGGCGGAGTTGAAGGACTCCATACAAAACTCACATGATTCAGCTGCCGGACCAGACGACCTGCACTACCAGGTTCTAAAACACCTACCTGAGGAAAGTCTTGAAGTCCTCTTAGAATTACTTAACCAAGTTTGGACTACAGGAAACTTTCCTGAAATATGGAAAGAAGCCACCATCATACCAATTCCAAAGTCGAACAAGGATCCTACTAATCCGCAAAATTACCGCCCAATATCTCTGACAAGTTCATTGTGCAAAACACTAGAGCGAATGATAGCCACAAGACTAATTTGGTATTTAGAGAAAAATCATTTGCTCACTGACATTCAAAGTGGTTTCAGAAAAGAGAGAAGCACCATAGATCACCTGGTTAGACTCGAATCATTTATAAGAGAAGGTTTTATCAATAACGAACATGTCGTCACCGTTTTCTTCGATTTAGAAAAGGCCTATGACACGGCATGGAAACACGGGGTCATGCAAGACCTCTACAACCTAGGCATACGAGGTCGTCTTCCTGAATTCATTGAAGCGTTTTTAAATGACAGGCGGTTTAAAGTCCGTCTCGGTTCTGTTTTTTCGGACTATTTTGGGCAAGAAGAGGGTTATCCTCAAGGCTGTATTCTATCAATTCTGTTGTTTCTAATCAAAATCAATAGTATCAAAGGCGCAACTAAACAGGGAATAGACAGCTCACTCTTTGTAGACGACTTTGCAATGTCTGCCAGAGGCAAGAATATGAATCTTATCGAGCGTCGCCTCCAGCAAAATATAAACTCGCTTCAAAAATGGGCTGACCAAAATGGTTTCAAGTTTTCGCAAACCAAAACAGTTTGTATGCACTTTTGCAACAAGCGAAAGCCACACGACGATCCCATTTTATACTTATCAAACACTCAGATACCTGTAGTAAAGGAAAACAAATTCCTTGGTCTAATTCTGGACTCGAAGCTAAATTTTATTCCCCACATAAAAGACGTGAAGAGGAAATGTCAAAAGGCACTCAACCTGCTGCGAGTCGTCTCCGCTCAAGACTGGGGAGCAGATACCAGTACTAAATTAAAACTGTATAGATCATTAATAAGATCTAGAATAGATTATGGTAGCATCGTCTACGGATCAGCCAGGCCTTCGTACTTGAAGATGTTGAACCCAATACAAAATCAAGGCCTTCGCCTCTGCCTCAACGCCTTCAGAACGTCACCTGCGGAAAGCCTTCAGGTTGAATCAAATGAACAACCACTAGATATCCAACGAATCAAACTGTCAGTGCAATACGCAGTTAAACTATACGCAAACAAAGAAAACCCCACCCATAAGGCAGTGTTCGAAAAAGAACATTCAGAAATCTTAAGAGCACGCACTAGGGTTATCGTACCCTTTGGCACTAGAATCCGGAACCACCTTAATAATGCTGGAATCAAAGTTGAGCAAATTGCAAACTTGAAAGTTTCAAAATACCCAACATGGAAAATACAAAGGCCAACCATAAACAAAACTCTGACAAACTTTTCCAAAGACACAACAAATGCTGAAGAATTCAAAGTTAGGTTTGCTGAGATAAAGGAAACCTACCCTCACCATTATTTCATATACACAGACGGATCTAAGCTCGATAACCAAGTTGCTGCCTCAATAGTTACAACATCAAATACCCTTAAAACAAGATTACCAAACGGCTCCTCCATCTTTTCCGCGGAGGTTCGGGCACTCCAACTAGCCATGGAAATTATCAAGATTAGTAGGTACAAAAAATTCGTTATCTGTGTCGATTCCTTATCGGTCTTACAGTCACTAGAAAATCTGCAAGTGGCGAACACAATGATTCTAGACCTAATAGAACGTTACGAAAGGGCAGTCAAACAAGACAAATCCCTAGTATTTTGCTGGGTGCCAAGCCACGTGGGCATACCGGGTAATGAAGCTGCGGACCAGGCAGCAAAAGAGGCGCTAAACTACAACATATCCGACCTTCTCATACCATACTCCGATTTTAAACCCCATATTACAAGTTATGTAAAAAACCTTTGGCAACAAAAATGGAACGAACAAAGAAATAACAAACTCTTTCAAATCCAACCAACAGTTGGACAAAAACACCTAGCTCTTGGCAGTATTCGCGACACAACGGTTATGCATAGAGTTCGAATCGGGCACACATACATCACCCACGGATATCTTTTGAGAGGCGATGCTCCTCCACAATGTATTGGTTGTCAAGAACGTTTGACTGCAAAACATATTCTACTCAACTGCGTAGATTTTCAGAACATTCGTTCACGCTACTACAGTGTGAATTCCATGAAAGACCTTTTTACAAAGGTGGCACCAAGCAAAATAATTTCTTTTCTGAAAGAAATACACTTGTACAGCAAGATTTAAATTGAATTGAGTTGATTTTAGAAGTATACATTACTTGTTTCGTCTATTTTAATTGATTTTAATTTCAACCGAGTCTTCCTATAGCAACAGAACTGACACAATATGACCCTAACGGGTTGCTAGTGTCGTTAAACCAATCAATCAATCAATCAATCAATCAATCAATCAATCTATTCTTCAGAGTAATACAGTTCTGCTTCACGGTTTCATATCATTCTCCTAGACTGAAGCACAATATATCGGTCTTCTGTGACATGTAGTTCTGCTCCATTGTGAATATCTTAAAGTACTGCTGCATAATAGCCTGGTCTGTTGTAGCCCATTGTAGCCTAGAATTTTTTTCATGATGGTACAACACTCAGCTTTATTGCTGTAAACTATTCTCTGCAATCATGGCATTTCATCCACTGCAATTGTGACACAAATTTCTTGTTTCTGACCAATTTTAGTACTCTATTTCTCCAATAGCATTAGCGAGACGAAACAAAAGTAATAACTCAAATTAAATTCTGGGTTTCCCAATCAGACCAAATTTAAATCCACAGCTCCACAATCACCGCCCCCCGTCTGTAAAATAGTCGAGGTACTGCTAGAGCGTTAGCATAGTTTTTTGTCAATCAAAGAGATAAAATACAACATTAGAACTAAAAAAATAATCGTCCTTGAAACTTTGCAGTTGAATAACGAAAAAATACGACTTCGTAGTAAAAGTGATAGCAATGTTACTTTTTACCCAGGACGCGTATAGTGTGAGTGTATAGCTGTCTTTTCTAGCAACATAAACTGAAGATTGTGCAAACAAGCATACAAAAATTGCAGTTAGAAATAATATGTGATAATATTTGGCATCGCAATCACAATATATTGCAATCACATCGCACGAACATCTCAATAAATATATAACATATGCTTACGAAACTCTAACTGATATGTAACTAATAAACAAAACGTTTGATTAGCTATGCTGAGATTCAAATCTGGTAATTGTTCCAAAAATGGATAATATACAAAATGGAAATAAAAACATGGTTGACCTACCTGAACTCGAGTACAGTTGTCACGCATGGAAGGATTTGTGGAGGCTTTTAATTGTTTTTATGTTTATATTTATTATTCAATTTTTTACTATACTTACTTTAACTATGTTTAAGTGGGTTTTATGAGGGAAACAAGCAAAATGCACGTAACTGGTGTTCTGGTACGTTTTCATCTGAGGGAGCAAAACAAATTTAACTTTTAGCTAATTGCGTCAGTTTGCACACCAGACTAGTGTATCATGCTGCAATTGTTTACAACTGTTAACATGGTGTCACCACGGGTTGACAGCTACAGAAAACCATTTTGAAATAATTCCAAGCCTTTGTTGACGGTTACATGAAACTATTCATCCTGGCTCATCGTTGGGCGAGATGTGTTTTTCCAAACCAAAGCCATCCTTGGATATATCGAAGATATATTCGTAACTGAAGACAACTTACTTTTCTCTATTAACATATACCTGTCACCTTTAAGTACATACAATATTGTTTTAACACAAAATAGTGCCCTCACTGTTGTCATATTTTGTAGGTATTCATCAGCCGAAGCATGCTAGAAGTGGCTGGGCGAGTCACTTTACAAGCTCTATTCATACTTTGAGGAAAGCGCCTTACCCACTGCCGTTAATGTTCTTCTCTGTATATGTAAAAAGCATGTAGACATTTTAATTTGAAATATTGCTAGTATTGTTTATTTGTAATTTAAATTCAAGTGCTTAAAATTGCCGAATCTTTTACACGTTTTAGTTCAAGTAATATTAATAATACTTTTAGAAATAACTAACTATTACTTGTAGATGTTAAAATAGGGGGGAATACGGTCGAAAACTAAACCGCGGTGTTATCAATCAAGTTTCGGGATTAAGTCCCACTTAGGTGATGGTCAATGCCACCCAAATCGGAAGTTATTACTTGCCCGATGCTTCCTCTTGTACACACTTTACACCTGAAACACACGTTTCTGGGATCTGACAGCCTCTTGTGTATGCTAATTGGACTTTTAAGCTGTTAATCAATATTATATATGGAAAATACATAAAGTCTCTGTAAATACATAAAAGTGCACTGCGTCATTGTTTTTTTTTCGGGGCAAAACTGATGTAGATGAAGGATCTGTTTGTGCTGCAAAAGTCCCTATAACAAGTCCCGTTTACTGGCGAGCAAAGTAGCATCTAATTGTAACATCTAGTTTAGTGGGATTGGTTAAAATTTAATTCCTGCTTTAGAGATGGCAAAAATGGGTTAGATTAAAGATATGTCGGTGATTCGAAATGCAAGATATCCTGGAAACTATGTCTAATTCACTGGCCTTGGAATTGCGTGCAATGCGCTGTTTTTGCAGAATACTATACTAGAGCAGGATTTAATTAAACAACTAATATTGTATATATTTGAAACAATAGTATCTGAAACAGACAACTTTTATGGAAGTTTCTACTAAGTTGCTATCAAAAGCATATTTCTGTTGCCTCATGTACTATTAACTTCATCAAGCAGGCACAATAAATTTCTGTTTTAAGTATTTTATATTTAAATGCTATTTGGATCCTTAAATAAAACCCATCAAATTTCATCTGAAAGGTATGTTTGACATAACTACTTCTGTTCTCTACAGCTGGATTGTGATTGATGTATTTTGAGTTTGGAATCTTGCATCAAGTGGGATAACGTCTATAATTTATCCCGAAACTCGACCGCAACTTTACTATATCGTGACTGGTTTTACCATGGGCCGTCTAGCTAGGAGCACAAAAGGACCATTTTCTATTCTTTCCGTTAAAGTGTGTTTTATTTATTTGAAATGTTTTTACATAGCAACCGTTCTTCAGTTAGACTATCGTTTGGTTCGTCTGAGTAATACTGACTGTCAAGTATTAAGGAACAATACTTTTCATATGAATTAAGCTCTTAGCATATGATTCAAATTTTATTTTCAAATAGTCAAGGTACGTGCATCCTCAACAATGACATATGATGAGCCGTTGGGCACATTCATGTGATATAAAGAGCCATTAAGAAACAGAAAGAGAGTCCAGAAATAAATCAAAAGAAATTCTGGTTGGGGCACAAACCCTATGTAAATTTAAATTTTAATTTAAAAAACACAAAGAAACCTGTGTAGGGTACTTTATTGAGCCAGATGAGCCAATTGAGAACTGAGAAGAAGCAATAGATCAGGACTAACGAAATAAAAGCTTTGTTTTTACTACAAAAAGAGTTTAATTTGAGGAATCATTTGAGGAAAATGATGACAACTGATACAGAACAAAGACTTCTCGCTTATTCTAGTTTGAAACACACATAATGTAATAATATATTTGCTAAATATAAATTCTTGGCATTGTTCTAATTCTGTAAAACATTATGTCGAATTATTACTTATTCATCTGTCTCAATCTCAGACTCGCGCAAAAAAGTACACTGAAAGCTGTTTGTTAAAGAAGCGACGGAAATACCAAAATTTAAGTCGTTTAAAAAATTATAGTTTAATAAAGAGGTGGGGATGAACGAATGAGCGAGTTTTTCTGGTGGTTGAGTTGCTAATAGCAAAACTGCGGATTTCAAAGGGGATGCTACTAGGCGTCTACCATGAAGGTATACCATAAATATATAATATAAACAAAAACCTAGTACTTACGCAGTAAAATTTGATGGTCTTTTTATTATTATTGACATTCTTCAGTCGGGTGAATTTTTACAGAGTTAGGACGAAACTTGGGAGGTGGGTTCCTTGAATTTTGAAGGTTCAGTGATGAACCTGAATTTGAGTTGTTTTGCAGATAAGTTGAGTTAAATACAATAGAAAAAATAATAAAACCATAATAACAATACTACCAAGTTTTACTGCGTTAGTACTGGATTTTTATTTATATTATACGTTTGAAAAATTGTGAGATGGGAGATATCTGTCGTTAACGGAGAGATTTATTAAGTGTTTATTTCATGAACACTTACCCAACTAAAAATATAAGTAAGTAAATATGGATAAGTGTTTATTTCATGAACACTTACTCAACTAAGAATATAAGAGCATTAATATAATATTTAATGTTACACAATAAGTGACACACTATAGCTCCAGTTGCTTGACAGTGTTGAAATCGCAGTTTTCCTTGATTAAAATCACCAACAATGTTCTCTCTTTTTTGGCACACAAACATTTACTCTCTTTATTGTCAACATTGGAATTGCCAGACAGCGGTATTCTAATAATCAATATTAATAAATACAATAAGCCAAATAAAACAAAATTCACAATAAACTGCTACATTTAGACATTGGTTGTGATATTTTTGTATTTAAATTTAAATAGGAGAGCAGCCTGTTTACATGCAAAGTCACATTATAACGATATGCATAATATATATTGTTTCCTTGTATAATCAGGCACTTGAGTGGCCATATTTCAAAAAGCACATTTTCTCCATTTCAATTTTGAAAAACAGAGGGCATCAATATATCATGGCATACGAAAAAAGGAGAGATTGCCCTGGGCAGCTCGTTCACCGTTGATGAGCATGAAAACTTACAAACAATGAGTCCTTTGGCACACAGCATTTGATCAAATAACTAAAGCTTTTCATCGAATAATGCAAGATGCTTGCTTGAGGATACGGTTTCAGATAAAATGGCCTTTGCATTCTACTACGAATGCGTAAAATTTACATTTTTCGCCAAAGGACCATGAAGTTGGGGGTAAAACAAAGAAAACTTACTAACCAAATCCGAACAAACTTCCATAAAACTACAGCTAAATGTTGATATTTAGAAAAATACTGCAATATAGGCATATATCAGTCAGACATTTGTTCGCCAAGAACACAAGCTATGCAAATTCAATAAACATAGGCTAAGTATTGTCTTCAAATCTGGCTCTTCTCTCCTTGAGGCAGAAATTTTGAAGCTTTCATCAATAATGAACAATTTGTTATGGTACTCTTTATGTAGAGAAGGTAGGCTATACGGTAACTACCAGAAGTTGACAAAGAATTCCAGAACGACCGTCGATTCCG
Source organism: Protula sp. h YS-2021 (assembly GCA_949752745.1). NCBI lineage: Eukaryota > Metazoa > Annelida > Polychaeta > Sabellida > Serpulidae > Protula > Protula sp. h YS-2021. Next base: position 24,113,574 of record OX457033.1, on the reverse strand, counting down.
AGCACGGCTTGATGCAATGTTCTCTGGTTATTTTGAACAAAAGGAAAGTTTCCATGCGGATGTATTATTTCAATTTTTCTTTTCCTGATAAAGTGAATAGAATAAGAAATATCCTCAAACAGGGCATATATGGATCATTCTTTCTAGAGTCTTGCACATGCAAAAGCATGAATTCCATGCAACGGCGACTTTATATACACTTGCGCAATATGCACTTCCTTCAAGCCTGGGAAAATGAAAACGGTTTTACATATTCTCACACGAAAACTGTTTGCATTCACTTCCGCAACAAAGAAACACCTTCACAATCCTATTTTGTTGATTTCAAATATCCATATGCCTATTGTAAAAGAAACGAAAGTTTTAGGTTGAACTTTTTACTCTGAATTGTCTTTTATCCCCCCACCTAAAAGAACTGAAAAGAAGATAGAAAGCATTGGATCTGCTAAGACTTATTTCTGCCACTGATTGGAGAGTAGATAGAGACACTAAACTTATGCTGTATAGAGTACATAAAAGATATGGTATAGTAACTATTGTAGCATAGTCTATGCAAAAATCTAGAACGCATGCAAAACCAAAATTTGCGGCTATGTCTAAATGCTTTTTCGCACTTCAGTAGCTGACATCCAACAAGTAGAGACAAATGAACAACCGCTTAAGGTTCGAAGATTAAAAATAGAAACAGAAGAAATTCTACACATGAAGAAGTTTTGGAACAGACTGGGTCCGTCCCTTTGATTTTAAAGGGGCCCCTGTACTTTTGCAGGAGTCCCTTGACCCAAAGGGAGGTCAGAGTCTAGACTCTGACCCCTTCAGTCTTATCTTACTGAGTTTACCTCAGTTCTACTCGTATCTCGCCCGTTTCCCCATATCTTTTCAATGGTCCGAACCTATAATAAACCTACCTCGGAGTACCATACCTAGACAATAATGCAAACCTTACCCATAATATATACTTTTTATCGACGGATATCTAATCTATATCTACAATAAAACTTGAATCTCTATAAAATATGACTTCTTCCAATGAATTTCTTTCTCCAATGAAATACTCATTATCTTCTAAATCGTTTAACTACAGTATATCCGACTTTCAATGTAACCATACACATACTTTTTTCTAGTATTTTTTTAAATCCCGGGGTCTTCTTTACTGTATATACTCCAGTGCTCCCTTTTCAGTCTCTCCTCTAATCGCATAAAAGAGCGGCAGTCTGTTGTGCGTTATCCAGCTTGGGTCTGCTTCACTGCGAGTACTCGAGTCAAATATACGCACCTGGCTGCGGACTGCATCACTTAATGGCGGAGGATGGAACCTGCTCAGTGAGACACCTTGTCACATAGGCAGGTCTTCCAAATACAAAAATCTGCTAAGGGACCTGCGTGTTAACACTTGTCTTTGTCCCCTCTCTTCGGCTTAGAAGGGCGGTCATGAATCCAAGGCTCTTCATGACTATTAACAGCTGGTCGTGATGTATACCAAACTGCGGCTAAATCGGGTCAGTCGAACCATGCTGGCTGGAAAAGAAACGCCGCATGTTAAGTAGAGTATGTAAGGTAACCTGAGTGATCCCTACTTCCAATTTGGAGTCAAAGTAGGGCTGGGGCGGGCAGGCCTGGAAGAAAATTTACTTATTTCCATGGAAAAATACTTTAATACCGGCAAACGACCTGACACGGAACAGCTAGACTAGAACACCGACCAAAAGGCGACATATCGAGACTGAATCACCTCCCACGTCTTTCGTCGAGTATATTATTATTTCATCTTAAGACGTACACCTTAAGCGCCCGCCCTTCGCAAATGAAAAAGGGGCTAAATGGGATAGCCGGCACGCTTACTGTAAAAGACTGAGATCAGGGACTCTACTGGTTCGTGTTGTTATTGAATGTACACATGGCGCTGAGCTATTGCAGCTAGAAAGCTTCGTCGATATACCGAGCAACACCACATAAGACCCTCAACACATCTAAAAGGGATAGTTTCCCACCAAGAGCTGAAGTTCTGCTCCGTTGAGGAATTCATAAAGGAGATGAAAACCGAAGCAGTAACAGATGCGCGATTTCTCGGTCAGAGAGGTACCTTAGTTCTTACCTTCAATAAACCTACTCTTCCTGCCAGAGTAAAAATAGGTTATCTCAACCTCCCTGTTAAGACCTAAATATCTAATCTAAAGAGATGATTCACCAGACAGAAATACGAACACTCAAAAACAACATGTAAAGCCAAACTGCCATCTTGCGCCAAATGTGGGGAGGAAGGCCACAACTTTGAATCCTGCAGCGCAAGAACAGCAACGTACACCAATTGCTCGGGAAACCACCCGCCTTCTTCAAAAGAATGCCCAAGGTGATCCTTTGAGAAAAAAGGGCAGGATATCAAGTACACCCAGTCGGTCACCTACCCAGAAGCTCGAAAATTAGCAACGCTAGTTACAAAGCCAATCAAGTCGTATGCCGCAGCCGCCAAACCAGATAACCGAACAGCTTCATGTCAAATCGAGAAGGCTTGGGTTAATGATCAAAAGGCACCAGAAAAAATTAAGTGTTTTAAGTAACCACCCGTACTAAACAACACGAAAGCAACCTACAGTAAATTCCTCTCCACTGAAAACCAAAAAAAAAAAAAAACCAAGTACCTCTAAAACACCAGAACCAAACTCTACAAGAACCCGGTCTAAAACACAGAGTCCAAGAGACCTACGCAAAGAAACGCGGGAAAGATTGAAAAACAAAGCCCAAATTGTAAAGCAGAGACAACTGAGCCAAAAAAAAACAGTGAGTCTGAAAACAAATATGCTGTTCAAAGGAAGTTGATGGTGTTGGCAAAATTAACGCCTCGCCTCATCCCTCACCATAATTAATTTCAGCAGAGAAGCGGAAGACCTTCCTTTATTCCCCCTGTCCACCCCAAGCCACTACGAGTGGTAATCAGCAGACCGACAGTCAACAGCACCTAAATGACATTAGTTCACTGTAACATAAGAGGGTTGTGGACCAACCAGCAATATAATCCTGGCATCTTTTGTCTGCAACATATAGAACATATGGAAATGATTGCCACCCACCAGATCTAACCGGCTATACTTCCTATAACAAAAACGCCAATAACAACCTCGCATCTGGCGGTATAGCTACCTTAATCCGAAAATATCATTCAAATTAAGCACAAATTAACAAGCAACTGCAGTTCGTGCTACGATGAAGAAAACTTTTTCTGTTTGTAACATATACCTCCCACCACCATCCAAACCTCAGCCAGAAGAACTTAACGATTTGATCAACCAAATACCAAAACCTATTGTATTCGTGGGCGACTTTAATGTACACAACCCCTCATGGGGTAATACAAGCACCGACTATAAAGGAAAATTAGTTGAAAACTTACTGCATTTCCACAACTTCTCGCTTTACTACAATAAATCTCCCACATACATATATCCTGGCACTGGTTCAAAAACCTCGATCGATCTCGCAATGGTTTCTAGTTTTTAGATTTTGAATAGGAAGTCTTGGGCGACTCCTACGGTAGACCACTTCCCTATTTTATTAAAACCGCCAGATCCATAACAACAGAAAGGAATACCGAAGTGGGAATTCCACAAAACAAACTGGTTACTGTTCCAGGAACTGTGCCAAAAGGCTGTTAAAATGAACCATTTTGCACAAGATGACGACCCAATTTTATTTTTCACGGTTCTAATCCAGGGAATCTAAAATTTCAGGAAACGCTAAAAAACCACAAAAGCCTTGGTTTAACGAATACTGCTAAAAAGTAAAAGCCATGCGGAAAGCTGCTCTCGCCAATTCTACAATAGCCCTGATAATGAAAATAAACTCTAATATAAAAGGCTGCGATCCGCTGCACACAGAACCATAAAAGCAAGCAAAAAAAACAACCTGAAAGGACGATATTTCAAAGTTAAACAAAAATAATTCAACTACAAAACTATGGGAGATAATTCGGAAAATATCTGGCAAAAACATCCCCAAACCTACAACCACCTCACCACAAATAATTAAATTATCACCGAACAAGATGAAATGACAAACACCTTTGGCAGAAAAAGCCTACGACACGGCTTGGAAATGCGGGGTCCTTCAGGATCTTTTCGACCTTGGCCTACGAGGTCGCCTACCTAACTTCATTGAAGCGTTTTTGAATGATAGACGGTTTAAAGTCCGCCTCGATTCTATTCACTCGGATTATTTTCAGCTGCTCTCGCCAATTCTACAATAGTCCTGATAATGAAAATAAACTCTAATATAAAAGGCTGCGATTCGCTGCACACAGAACCATAAAAGCAAGCAAAAAACAACCTGGGAGGACTATATTCATTGAAGCGTTTTAAAATGATAGGCGGCTTAAAGTCCGCCTCGATTCTATTTACTCAGATTGTTTTTAGCAAGAAGAATTCTATTTTTAGGGTTGTATCCTTTCAATTCTCCTGTTCCTGATCAAAATCAATAGTATCCAAGCCGCAATCAAACAGGAAATAGACAGCTCACTCTTTGTAGACGACTTTACTATGTCTTCTAGGTTCAAGAAAATGAATCTCATCTAACGTCTCCTTTAGCAAAATATAAACTCTCTCCAGGACTGAGCTGACCAAAACGATTTTAAGTTTTCACAAACCAAAATACTTTGCATGCACTTTTGTAACATGCGAAAGCCACACGATGACCCTATTTTATATTTATCAAAGACTCAAATACCTGCTGTGAAGGAATACAAATATCTGAGTTTAATTTTGGACTCAAAGCTAAATTTTATCCCCAACATAAAGACGTGAACACGAAGTGCCAAAAGGCACTCAACCTGTTACGAGTCGTCTCCGCCCAAGATTTTGGAGCAGACACCAGTACTAAATTAAAACTGTATAGATCTTTAATAAGTTCTAGAATCGATTATGATAACATCGTCTACCAATCGGCACGGCCATCGTACTTAAAGATGCTAAACCCAATGCAAAACCAAGGCCTCCGCCTTTGCCTTAACGCTTTCAGAACGTCACCCGCGGAAAGCCTACAAGTTGAAGCAAATGAGCAACTATTGGATGTCTAACGACTCAAATTTTCTATGCAATGTGCCATTTAACTATACGCAGATAGAGACAACCCCACCTATAAAGCGGTATTCAATACCGACCATTCAGAAATCCAAACACACACTCCCTAGGATTATCGTCCGATTTGGCACTAGAATAATGAACCACCTTACAAATGCTTGAAGCAAAGTCGAACAAATTGCAAATTCGAACCATTCAGAACACCCATCATGGAAAATACAAAAACCCGCCATAGACAAAACTCTGACAAACTTCTCTAAAGACGAAATAAATGCTGACGAGTTCACAGCTAGATTTGTTGTGATAATGGAAATCTACCCTGACCACCATTTTATATACACAGATGGATCTAAACACGAGAACAAAGTTGCTGCGTCAATAGTTACCCGATCAAAAATCCTGAAAACAAGACTAACAAACGGCTCCTCTACCTTTTCGGCGGAGGTTCGAGCATTCCAACTAGCCATGGAAATAGCTAAGACTGGTTGGTACAAAAAGTTTGTTATCTGTGTCGATCATTAGAAAATCTCCAGGTGTCAAACTCAATGATTTCGAACTTAATAGAACGTTACTAAATGACAATCAAACAAGATAAATGCCTAGTATTCTGCTGGGTGCCAAGGCACGCTGGCATCTTAGGAGCTGAAGCTGCGGTTATGGCAGCAAAGAGGCCTTGAAGTGCAACATAACTGCTCTTCTCATACCATACTCTGACTTTAAAACCCATATTTCAAATTATATAAAACGCCTTTGGCAACGAAAGTGGGACGAACAAAGAAATAACAAACTTTTCCAATTCAACCAATAGTTCCAATAAATAACAGAACTGACACAATATGTCCCTAACGGGTTGCTGTTGTCATAAAACTAATCAACCAATCAATCATGGAACAGACTTCTCACCGGTCATTGAGAGAAAAACTAATGCTCTCCCACCATCTGGTGCCAGAGTTCTATATCATCTATAAGAAGTAGGTATTTGAAACACTAGCCAAACTTTTAGTTTGAAAAACCCACAAATCCTTGGTAGCGCAAAGTTCAGGATTTGCGCTTAGTCAATGTCGGTACCACAGGCAATTGCGAATTTTCCAATATCGAGCGTTTTAAGGCTGGAACTTCTAGAAAAACATAAGGATACCACAAAGGCTGATAAAGAAGTAATTTTCTGTTAGGTATCAAGTTGTATTCAAGGTTGCTGTAAATACCATATCTCAATATATAGATCTTTGGTAACAACATTAGAACAGACAAAGGAATAACAAGTTGCTTGAGATCAGTCCTGTTGTAGGGCGTTAACTGCCCTCTCTAAGTAATGCCTGGGTCGATACGGTTATAAACAGAGCAAGAATAGAACATACATATGTCAGTCGTAAACATCTCTGAAAGTCGAATTCGTACCCGAATGTGTTGCTAGTCAGGAGCATTATACAGTGGAATATATTTCATAGAATTTGCCAATCTCCAACAAGTCCGCAAAATTAAGCAATTCTTAAAAGAAATCGAGCTGTAGCAGTTTTTCTAGAAGCAGTGTTTGTTTTCTTTTTTAACATATACACAAGTTTAGTTCACATTGGATTTTAACTGTGATGCTACTGTTTTCTAATTATTAAGCATGCATTGATACACTGTTACCTGCTAACGGTCGCCAGTCTCACTAATCGAGTCCTATGACTAACGTTTGTCAATCATAATGTCTGTTTCTATTAAAAGAGCTGCTAAAAAGATAAAACCTGATTCAAGTTCATTATATACACAGAAACTAGGTGAATTATATCAGAGATTTTAACACCTTTACTACATAACAAACCATGTCTTTCTAACAGATGGTGTATTCCTTTTGATATTCTTTTATGGCGCAATGAGGCACAAAATTCTGATCCATTTTTTGAGTCCATAAGATATTTTTCATTGATCATTGTTCCACATTAAGCTTTACTGCGACAAACTTTTCTGTTCCATTTTGGAATTACATTCTGCTCAATCCAGGTATATATTTTCCTCAGTGCAGCATGCTGTTCTGTTGATTTGTGGCAATTTATTTCTCTACTTGGCCTTGTCGGAGCAAACAATAGTGGTGATGGCTCACTTCACAACCAGAAAGGAACTTCTCATTTCCGTCTTTTCAATTCTAATTTTGGAATCACAAGAAAGATTTTGATTTGTTTAGATAGGGATCCAGCAGCCATTTTGAATATACAATGATAGCTTAAAATGGTATCTGCTTGTGGTTCCAGGAAATTGCATAAAAAATAAATGTGTAACTAGTGTCGCTTGAAGCATGAAAATGTAAATTATGAGGTTCTGCTTTGTTTTGTTGAAACACCGTTGGACACATGTATGTACTCGAAACCACGCGAATTTATTCGGCTCTAATGTATTAATTTCAGATAAGAAAGACTAGCAATTGAGTAATGCAGTGCAAGTTTTATTCCGCATTAGACGTTGACTTCGGACACTGATTCTCTGCGTCATAACAGAGAATAAACAACAATTAAGAAACATGCGAAAATATCATTCTAAGCGTAATGCAAACACTCATTTTACTATGAAGCCGTATAGAGGTTCCGATACTCAACTCAAAAGGTTTTCTGACTAAAATCAACACAGGAAGCTCACAAAAAATGCTACAATTTAACCTTAATGTATACTTATAACACGACAGAACATACCAGATAATGCGGTCTTCATTGCGCTGGCACTAACTCCAATTAAGGGGCTGAGCGAGTAAGCGATGTCAGGATTAGCGAGCAGGCGAACTTGATCCTAACACTGGAGATGTCGTGCGCCGCTGACACTAATTGCAATTAGGGGCAAGTGTTAACCCCAATAACATGAATGCAATTAACTTTCGAATTTAAAATTACGGGAAATTATTAAAACTTAATTTATAACCCGAAATTAAATTTTAAAGCAATTTTAAAAGGCACATTGTAAAGAGCATACTCTGATGAACACAACGATACCAAACTCGACATATTTCGATAACAAAGTTGAAACCCATAAAACTGCGGTACATATATTTAAACAGTCCGAAAAGCAATTTGCGGAACGACAGTTCTTGATATGGAACTTGGTGGACTTAACACTATTGTTGTACAACAACTGCTTCAGTGTGGGATATAACTCTGTCCATTGTGACATAACATTCTGATTCATTGTGGGCCAACATTCTTCACCATTGTGTCAAAACATTCTTTTCCACATTATTCTGTTCTTCACAGTTATACAGTTCTGTTTCACTGTTTCACATCATTCTCCTACCCTGTAGCACAACATTGTGTTGCACTGTAGCATACACTTCTGCTTCATTGTGAATTCTTTTCTGTTCTGGTATGAAACAGCATTTTAAATTACTGCTGCATAATATTCTGTTCGTCTATGGCACAGAAGTATTTTCTATTATGGTACACCATTCGGCTTTGCTGCAAACTATTTCGTTCACCCGTGGCATTCCATTCCTTTCAACTGTGACACACATTTCGGGGTCACTGTGACATGTCCTTCTTACCAATTTTGATACTATGTTTCTCCAGAAGCATGATCGGGACGAACAAAAAATATTGACTGAAATTAAATTCTAGGCTCGTCAAGCATACCAACAGTTAAACCTACAGGCTCAAAATTACCCGAGTCCCCATATGTAAAAAAGTTGGGATACTGCTGTAGCATTAGCATTATTCTATTGGAATTAAAGGGATAAAATACAATATCAGAAATAACAAAATAATCATCCTTGAAACTTTGTAGTGGACTCAAATATGACTAAGCAGCAAATGTGATGCCAGTTCTATTTTTTCCAAGTCTCGCATAGTGTTTGAGTCCACAACGGTCTCTCGAGTAACAGAAACTGCAGCACAACATACACTCACTACAAACATGGGCTAACCAAAACGGTTTTAAATTCTCACAAACTAAAACAGTCTGCATGCATTTCTGCAAAAAACGCAAACAACACGACGATCCCGTTCTATACATTTCTGACATTCAAATACCTGTTGCTAAAGAAAACAAAATTCTGGGTTTACTCTTCTACTTGGAGCTACGCTTTGTCCCACACATGAAAGAACTCAAACGTAAATGTCAAAAAGCATTCAATCTTCTAAGAGCAATATCGGCCCATGATTGAGATACAAAACTTAGACTATGGCAGCATTGTCTATAGATCAGCAAGACCTTCATACCTAAAAATGCTAGACCCGATACAAAATCAAGGTTTACGACTGTGTCTAAATGCTTTTAGAACATCACCAGCAGAAAGCCTCCATGTGGAGGCAAATGAGCAGCCTCTTAACATTCGTCGAGTTAAACTCGCTATGCAGTACACAACAAAGCTTTACGCAAATAAGAAGAATCCCACCCACAACTCAGTCTTTGGATCAGATTTTTCTCGCTTCCATGAAAGAGGCCCTACCATAATACCTCCATTTGGAGGGAGGGTTCAGCCTCACCTTGATAATACTGACATCAACACAGAGTTAATTGCAAAATACAGAGTACCAAAACTACCACAGTGGAAACTCACCAAACCTGTGGTACTAAAGAACCTCTCGGTCTATGCAAAGGAAACAATTAGCCCCTTTCTATTTCGATCAAACTTTGCAGAGCTCAAGGAAGAATTTAAAGACTACCATTTCGTCTACACGGACGGCTCAAATCGGCTGCTTCCGTTGTAACTGAAAATAACACCTTGAAAACAAGACTTCCAAATGGTTCCTCTATTTTCTCAGCCGAAATTAAAGCTCTACATCTCGCTATCCAGATAGTGAAGATCAACTGGTACAAAAAGTTTATGTTATGCGTATACTCTATGTCCGTCCTGCAATCAATTGAAAAGCTACAAATATCAAACCCACTTATCCTTGACCTTCTGGAAAGATATGACGAGGCCACCAAAGCTGGCAAAGACATAGTGTTCTGTGGGTTCCAAGTCACGTTGGTATCCGAGGAAACAGATAGCCGACAAAGCTGCAAAAGAGGCTCTAAATGATAATTGTATCGATATGCTCATACCAGCCTCTGATTTTAAATATCACATTACAAGATACACAAAACGATTGTGGCAAGAAAGATGGAACAAACAACAAGCTGTATCAAATAAACCTCTTAGTCGGACAAAAGGCCCCGCCACTTAACAGTGTGCGAGATGAAATGGTTTACCATAGCGCCAGAATAGGACATACATCTATCACCCACAAACATCTTTTAAGAGGCGAGCAGGCACCCGACTCTGTCGGTTGCCAGGAACCTTACACCGTTAAATATATTTTAATAGGCTGTACGGATTTCCAAGACGCCCGCTCACGTCATTTCAGAGCTGACTCCTTGAGGCAGCTCTTTGATGAAGTAGAACCGAGCATATTTATACAATTCTTAAAAGAAATCAACCTCTATCAGTATTTCTAGTCGTTTTCTACTTTATGATTTTAGAATATACATGGTTTTAGCTTACCTTGATTTTAACTTGTAGCATTTCTTCTAGTTACTGATTACTGACATGTTTTGACACAATGCAACCCACTAAGGGTCGGTCGTGTCGTTAAACAAATCATTTAACTAACTAACTAACTAACAGAAACTGTAAAAGACAGAATGTATAAGCAAGCATGTAGAAATTGCCTCAGAGCTTATTGATATGTAACTAATAGACAAAAAGTTTAATCAGCAACACTGAAATTCAAACCTATTATACAAATCGATATCATGCAAAATTGAAATAAAAAAACAGTTGACCTTTATATCGAGTATAGTTGTCATGCATGGAACTACAAGTGCGGGCTTGAATGAATGCTTTTATGTAAGCTAAGTTAAGTGCGTCACTTTGCACAGCAGATTAATGTATCATGCTGCAACAGTTTCAAACTCCTTACAGGGTGTCGCTATGAGCACGAATGGACAATTTCCACTGTTTCCGTTAATGTGTGTTTTATTTATTTAAAATGCTTTTACATAACAACCGTTCTTCAGTTAGACTATCATTTGGCTCACCTCACCTTCTGCTAGATTTTGATGATCTCGAAAACATAATATTTATAAAGAAACACAAGTCAATGTCTGTAAAACAGTAGCATAAATCTATAACCTAAATATGTGACTATTTGAAGGTGAAACATAACCACAAAACTGACTCTGCATCAAAGTAAGAAAACCATTATCACTTCAGTGCATTTGCCATTTGGGAAATGATTATCATTTAAATGCATTCGTCATGAGAGAACTACTATCTGAGAATGTTCATTTGAGAACACTAATTAATACTGACTGTCAAATATTAAAGAGCAATACTTTAAGTTTGAATTAATTGGTAAATTTAAATTCTTGTCAATGTATTAATTACAAAAATATTATGGTTAATTATTACTTTTTCACCTATTTAAATCTCAGGCTCATGTAGAAATTTACACGAAGCTGCCACGTTGTTCGAGGGTTGTTATTTTAATGTTTGAACTCTAATTCTATTTTAAGCTACGCCCAGACGTTCTTTCTTTCTCCTTTTACAGTATTGTCACTCAAGTCCTTCAATTTGAAATAAATCCCTAGCCCACGTGTAGATTGGGACCAGTCACATTGTAAAGTTTATATGAGAAGGAGGAGTCGTATATTTTGGATTTTTGAGGCCCGCATAGTCGGTAATTATTTTGTTTAATTTACAAGTTATTTTGTGTAAGACTCTCGAGTTGTTACATGTGATTCATTGTTGTTCCTGAAAGGCACTTAATTTATTAAATGATGTATAACTTGGCGTTTGTGGTATGTGTTCTCTTTATTAAAGTTGTTGTTTGATTTTCACACAACCTTTCTTCAATAATTTTTGGGAATTTTTGACTAGCGGTTTTTATTCCAACAAATAAGTGCTGTTTGTTAAAGAAACGTGGGAAATACCAACGTTTCTGGCAATTGAAAAATTGTAAGGTTGGTTGAAGATATCTGTCATCAATGGGGAGATTTATTCAGCTAATTTTCATCCATGGATTGATATTTCACTCCATGAACACTTACACAACTGCATAAAGAGCATAAGCATGATCTTTTAATTACACACGATCAGTTTGACAGCCACACTATAGCCCTGGTTGGTTGACAGTATTTTGATCACAGATTTCCTTGACTAAATTCTTCCACACTGTTCTCTCTTTTGTGACATACGAACATTTACTCTATTTATTGTCAACACTGGAATGACCACACAGCGGTATTGTAATTTTCAATGTTAATAAATATATTGAAGTGAATAAAACAATACTCACAATAAGCCGCTGCATCTAGACATCGGTTGTTATATTTTGTTTGTTTTTAAAGGACAGTGATCATACTGAAAAGGTTTTGTAGGTGGATAAAAAACAGAAAATACAAATCACAACTAACGTATATCGGAGAGTAGACTGTTTTCAAGCAGATTCACATTTTAAAAATATGTACACTTGTGTTGTTTTCTTGTATAATCAGAGACTTGTCATCAATATTATAGCACTGTTTACTTTTAATGGCATTGTAATGTTAAAATAAAAATATACTTTAACTTTTTCTATTGGTGTCTTTCAATTCTCACTACAGGAACTAAGGAAATACGCGAGGTTTCAATTTTGTTTAGATTGTGATCTGAGCAGGGCTTTTGAATGATAAAATCGTTTGTTCGTTTCATAATCTTTTATACTTGGCTCTCATAGAGCAGTGTAAATCATATTTGTGTTTTGGTACTGTTGGTACAATTGCAATAGTCCCAAGAGACATTAAGTATTGCCTAGAGTATGAAACTGTTAGTTTCTGAATTTGAATTCTCAATTGCGAAGTTTTGTTCTTTTGCAAAAATTATTCTGTCTATTGCTGTGCAACATTCTGCTTTACTGGGGTACACCATTCCCTTATGACACCACTCTCATTCATTGTGTCACACCATTCTGTACAACTGTGGCGCACTGTTCTGTTCTACATAGTGATACCATTCTGTTTAATTGGGGTACATCATTCTCTTCCGCTGCAGTACAACATTCTGTTCCACCGGGTCATAGTTTTGCTCCTTTTAATGTTCTGTTTTGTTCCAATATGGTAGTTACATTTTATTCCAGTACTGTGCAATGCTGTGTTATTGTTATTGTTCCATTGTGTTACCCCATTCTTGTTCAGTATGGTATACCATTCGTCTTTACTATGATAAACCATTCTTTTCCACTTTTGCTTTGCATTTTAATCCTCTTACAGTTTTTTCCACTGTTTCACTCCTTTCTGTTCAACTACGCAACTTAATTTCTACACTACTGCTGGGGGGGGGGGATAGCGAAGGCGATGACTCACCTGCCATCAAACGACAGATGAAAGTTTTTAAAGACACAATTCCGGGCAGAAATTTGAATGTAATAATGTCTGTATATTGGTAGCTACAAAATGGTGAAAAGCGTTTGACGTTAGTTCAACGATAGTTAATTTTCCACCAAATTCACTAACGGAGAGTATTATAATGCTATGCTATAATATAATGCATACACCAAATACCATAAGTATGTGCATCATATAACAGTGTGGTATGTTGGATAATTAAGTTGCATATTATTCTGTTTTACAGAGTTTTATCATTCTGTTTCACTGTATCATACCATTCTCATTAGCTACAGTGGAACATTCCGTTCCATTGGACATGCGGTTATGCTCCTTTTTATGCTACACTCTGTTTCTTTTTATTCACATGTGGCAATGTTCCATTCGAGTTAGGAGGGATGAACGAAAAATCACTCACATTATATTCTTTCTTGTCAAAGAGACGAAAATGGACACCACATACTTCACTGCAGGAACGTTGTCGCAATTTATTCCAGCCAATGCGGTAAGGTACAACATTTTAAAGAGCAAAATATTTACCTTTTTCAATTTGCATTGCAAGATTTACGACAAACTACGACCCAGGAGCAAAGGTGAGGGCACCACTGCTTTTTCCTGAAGTATTTGAGAATAAAATGGTCCTGAAAAGTTATATTTAAGAGAAAATCTTGCATAAGCATAAATGCAATAAACCGACAAATAACTACAATTATCCAAGAACTGGTGTTGTATGATGTTTCCAGTTCATAGGTCAAGACAAATTCAATACCTCACTTACGTGTGTTATTTCCTAAATGCACTTGAGAGTTTTGTTGCTCGCTGCTATAGTTTTTAACTTTAAGAGGATACGATGACGCTGAGTGGACGGTTGCATGAAAAAAATTCACTCCAGCTCATAATCCTTTCTATTTTTGTTCCAAAGAAAACCTTTGCTAGGATATAATTGTAACTGAAGAAACTAAAGTAATTGTAATTGAAGAAGCGGGAAATTTGCTTTTGTCTATAATACTTTAGTTGAACTGAATGTGTTTTCTTCTAGGAAATAACTGCAAATCTGTGTTAACGGCTACACTAAACAATTCACTCCGTTATGGAGGATGTATATTTGTTCTAAAGCACTCTTTCTTGGACATGTCAAAGAGATATTCGTAATTGAAGAAGCGAACAATTTACTTTCCTCTGTAATCCTTTGCTTCTGTCAAAGATCTATTGAATATGTTTTCTTCCAGGAAAATCCATCCCAGACGAATGAAAGTGTGGAAAGCATCATACCAAGCTCTGTTGTTTAAGTTACTTTTTGTTCATGAAAAATGTGTGCTTTGTCAATTGGCATTATTTAATAAATAGCCATATTTTAGCTGTTCTTTTGAAATCTAACATTAAATGGATTTTAGCTGCTGAGATCCTTAGTTTCAGGCGCAACATGACAAGTTGATGTAGTTTCGTTTAATTGATGTTCAAATTCAGGAAGGATAGGACAATTACAAGTTTCATTATGTAGTAAGACTTGGTATGTGAAATTTAAATACTGATGTTTCTGTCTGTTCATACGCTGTTAAACTGGGTTATACCTAAAGTTAGATGAGACAGCAGTCAAAGAAGGCAGACCTGAAGTTGTGTTTGTTCTGGATATCTTCAGCGCTCAGTGCGACGATGCCATCAAGAAATAGAGACGAGATGACATGAAAACAGGTATAAGTGCTT
This sequence comes from Protula sp. h YS-2021, assembly GCA_949752745.1. Lineage (NCBI taxonomy): Eukaryota > Metazoa > Annelida > Polychaeta > Sabellida > Serpulidae > Protula > Protula sp. h YS-2021. Next base: position 24,098,488 of record OX457033.1, on the reverse strand, counting down.
GTTTGTGGGAAACGAGCAAGAAATTAAATACTATACTTATATTTATATTTATATCTATACTCTGCTGTATAAGAATATGTACTGTTGTAATCTTTGCAAGTAACTATTGAGTAACATCCTCAAAAATCCAGCACATATCTTGATAAAATTATTCTAGTACTGTATAAAAGTAAAAAAAAGATAAAAGGTAACGGCTTTATTGCGCGATTTGTAACAGCTGCACCCCTGTATTTGCTGGTAACAATATGACATGATATTTTGCTATACACCATATATCTGTTTCATATGTTTCATATTGGGCTGTTTGCACACAGAATACACACGCACGTTTAAAAATTACAAATTATCTTTGATTTACAAGGGTTATGCATAATTTTAAGTGGATATTTATATATCATTCAATAGTGTTTTTATCAAGGATTAAGAATATATTACAAGTTTGGATATATGACGTTTCAGAAGAAAATGATTTCAAGGAATATTTTAGTTGTGTAATGGAATCAAAGACAATAGTTTGCAATATTTGGAGGTACACTTCCATGGACTCCAGTATTAGGATACTTTAGTTAGTCATGGTATTATTAGTGGAGTCTATTATTGGGCTAGTACTAGTTACAGGTCTAAACATGTGTTATACAATGATCAACCATTCGTATTCATGGGAAGAATTATATAGGTTAGGATCAATATGCAAATACAAGGACAATGTTCTGTCGCCAGGTGTCAAGCAGTCGGTTTGCGATCTTAGTATTCAAAGAAGAAGAGCATTCCAAAATCAGAATATATCTCGATTTAGCCAGGTTCATTTAGATAACTTAGTCAGTATTCAATCAAGACCACATGTTTGTGTGACTGAAAGAAGAGTTAAGTAAAAAATATCTTTCAAAGATATCGTAATGTCACATATGTGTCACTGGAAAATGGAAAGGCTGATAATGTCAAATTCACTGTTATAAACGCGAGGTCGGTGGTCAATAAGCTAGATAGAATCAAACATATTATTTATGAGGATAAAATTGATGTTTTGGCAATAACAGAAACCTGGTTTACAGAGAGTTCTCAGTATGAACTGAATGAAATTATTCCTTCTGGAGGCAAGCTTATCAACGAAAATAGAAAAACTGGCAGAGTTGGCGGTACATGTTTCATAGTACGTGAGGAACTGAAGGCAAAAAATATATCATTTACGGAGTTTAAATCGTTTGAGCATTGAATTATCGAGATTGGTAGTACAACTCAGAATATTAGACTCATAGTGATCTATAGGCCACCATCGGGATCAACATCAATGTTTCTCACGGAGTTTTCCGATCTCTTAGAGGAGTACAGCTTATCGGGACCTCCTGTTATGATATCAGGTGACATAGACATAAATATACTGGGCAATTCAAGCGAATTTAAGAAGTATCTCGAGCTTCTGGATAGTTTCAATATGATACAACATGTATCTGAACCTACTCATCTCAAAGGTGGATTACTAGATCATATAGTTTCAAAGTCAAACTACACATTGCAGATATCGGATATATGTATTGGTGATCTTATTTCAGACCACCATCTCGTTACTTGTAAGTTATCGTTTAATATACCTAAAGCGGAAGCAAGAAAAGTGTCTTTTCGAAAAATATCGGACATAGACATAGAGGCGTTTCGTGCAGATATCAGGTGTACTAAAGTGTTCCAAAATCATTACAATGGATTTGGATACCCTGGTGGATAGCTATAATTCAGAGCTTGGCAAGCTGCTTGATGAGCATGCTCCGCAAATTAGTGGATAGCTATAATTCGGAGCTTGGCAAGCTGCTCGATGAGCATACTCCACAAATTACACGACGCTTAACGAATCGACGCCGCGAACCTTGGTTCGATGATAAGGCAAGAGCAACACTTCGTGTTTCAAGGTCACATGAAAGAAAATGGAGGAAAGCCAAGGAGAATGTTATTTTAGAGCAGAATTTTAGAGATGCACAAACTAACTACTCAAGTCAGTTAAATGCATCAAAACAATCGCACGTTCTTGGAATATTAGATAGTCATTCTAATGACCAAGGAAAGTCATGCATGTAGCGTGAAACAATCCTTGCCAGATCACAGCGACGACAATACTCTCGCGGACGAATTTTGTCACTTTTTCACGGATAAAATTCAGAAGATCAGAGATAATTTTGGGCATACTTCGGAGGAGACTTTTGCGTTTGATTCAAAGACTCCGTGTGATTTTCCGCCTTTGCGGTCTTTCGCAGCGCTGTCACAAGATGATATAAAGAACATAATTATGAAGTCCGCATCGAAAACTTGTGAACTTGACCCTATCCCCACGTCGTTGCTGAAGTTGTGTATCGACGAACTTTTCCCAGTGATTACAAGCATCGTCAATAAGTCGCTGAGTAGTGCTCAAATGCCTCAAGTATTTCAAGGCAATTGCGCGCCCACTGATAAAGAAGCCGACTTTAGAACCAGTCTTGAAAAATTTTCGATCGGTGTCAAACCTCGCATATATTTAGAAAGTCATAGAGGAGGCTGCAAGTCAACAGATTGCCAAGCATATCGAGAGAAACTGTCTTGCGGATCATCTTCAGTCAGCTTACAAGTCAAAGAATTCCACGGAGACCGCTTTGCTCAAAGTGTGCAATGATATCATGACTGAGTTGGACAGTGACGGGGCTGTTTTTCACAATATGCTGGACCTTAGCTCGACTTTTGACACCGTGGACCACGGTATATTACTATACCGACTGCGCACTACGTTCAATATCACCGATATAGTATATAAATGGCTAGAGTCGTATTTGACAAACAGATCGATTCGAGTGTGCATTAATAAATCATACTTAGAATCAGTCACACTCGATTGCTCTCTGCCCCAGGGCTCCCAGATGGGACCCAAGCGTTATAGTGACTATGTATCACCTCAAGGTAAACTGATACGATTATTGTAGCTCTTATATCATTACTATGAAGACGATGCACAAGTTGGCAAGTCATGCAGTCCAAAGTCTGTAGAATCCCAATTGCAAGCCGCTCAGAGCTTGGAAAGTGGGATATGCAGCATTTCTCAATGTATGTTTGCAAATCGACTTAAGTTAAACTGCGAAAAAACTGAGTTCATCACTTTTGTATCGAAACAGAATTTGAGGCATATTGTAGTACACGAGCTTCAAATAAACGCGGATATAATACCATCAGTGCCTGTAGTGCGGATTCTGGGCGTTTACACAGATGCCCACCTCAACTTCGACCATCATATCACGCAACTCCGCAAAGTCTGTTTCATGTATCTTGATGGATAGAAAAGATAAGACATCTACTTACTTTCGAAGCCGCTAAAATTTTAGTCCATGTCTTGATAATATCGCGAATAGACTATTGTAACAGTCTGTTCACAGGATTGCCCCAGTGTACGTTTCTTCGTTTACAGCTTATCATGAATGCAGCAGCGCGTGTAATCACTCGGGTGCCCTGCAGAGAGCACATAAACCCAACCTGATATAACTGCACTGTTTACCAGTTGTAGAGAGATGCCAGTTCAAGACTTTGACCTTGGCCTACAAGTCTATGAACGGCCTGGCGCCCTCATATCTCGCGGATATGGTCACCCCGTACACTCCACTTCGTGTTCTCAGGTCTAGTTCAGGCAACTATCTGGAAGTAACTAAACCAAGATGTCGATATGGGGAGCGTTCATTCCAACATATGGGTGCTGTTTTATGAAATAGTCTTCCTGAAAACGTTAAATCTGCGCAATCGCTCAGTATTTTCAAATGCAAACTCAAAACTCATCTGTTTGTTAAGGAATACGGCCATATGTTGTCATAAAGTATTACTAATTTTAGATTTTATATTGGTTTTTAGTTTAACGATTGGTATTTATGCTTAATGTTTTTATATCGTTGTTAGCGCTTAGGGGATATTCCAAATAAGCGCTTTACAAAAATCGAGTATAATAATAATAATAATAATAATAATAATAATAATAATAATAATATGTATTAAATCTATTTTTTCTATATGATGCTAATTTGACTCACTGCATTCATCTGGCCTATGCAATTCCTTAGACGAACTCGAGCCGGTGCCATTAGGATTACCAGACACCAACGCTGCAACCGTTACCTCCTACTACACCTCTTAAAACGCATCGCTGTACTCAAAAATATCGTAGACTGAGTATAAATTTTCACACCCAATATCATTTTTCAGTACATATCTGTAGATATAATTTAATTCTTGTTCAAAGAAAGAAAGAGCAAGATAATAAGAAGGGTTTCCAAGATATTGTATACTCTGTATTTTTCATAATGCGAAAAACCCAGGTGAAGTATTTAATGTAACAAAGTAGACGTACTGTATTGCTTACGTAATATGTATTATGTACGAATTCTTTGTTTCTCGTGATCGGAAACAAGTATGTCTTAATACTGAACACTCTACAATACTAGTTCAGAATAATATTCTAAAGCATTGGACATCTTGGAAAATATAAAAGATAAACATACGTATTAGTTTCAATCTTTGTTTTCACTTTTTAAGGGTCATGTTCTCACATCTGTCTGGTGTGAACACACATTGCGCCTTTGAATTTGGAAGACTTTATAATCCAACCTATATGTAAGTCTCTCAAATAGTTATCTTTTAAAAAATAAATAAGTCAAAACAAATAAGTCAAATTAAGAGGAAAAGATTGTAACCTCAGTCCTTGCTGGATAAATGATCCTATTACCGGTTCTGTGATGCACAGGCTTTCATAATTGTGTAAAGTACGTAATGATGTTCTTTATAGAAGTGAATATTCTGCAAGCCTTTTCTGTAAGATAATCCTAAAGCACGTAGCTTTTTCCAGTTTTTACGTGAAATACTTGAAATACTGTTTATATCTTCGACACAAGGACTTTCACGTGATGTGTCATGATGTGTTGAGCATGAGTCGCTGTCGTGGCACCTACGACTTGTCAGGCTGCTGGAAGTGTGCTCTTCTTGTGTTGACGTATTGTCACCATGTGTACTCAGACATGTCACGGTCACGTGGTTAGTGGCTTTGCACTCAGTTATCTTGTTTGCCCCATTCTGTGGCAGAGGCAAATTGGCCGTGTGGCAGGTTTGCCTCTGTCACGGGTTGTGCATGCATCGGGTCGTGTCTGGCACGAATCTGACGAGTGGTCCCTGTCACGAATCGTACATGCAGCGGGTTGTGAATGTCACGACCGGTTACTATGGCGAATCGTCGCTGTCACCGGTCATCCATGCACCGGGTCATCACTGTAACGACCCGTGACTATGCAGCGACTGGAACACATGTCACCCGCTACTCTAACAGGCAAGAACGTAGTGTCGGATCAAGCGTGTGACAGATCAATTGATCACTTGTTAACTTGCCACATCGACGTTACATCACTGTTTTCAAGACTGAAGCAATTTTAAATGATTAAATGATGTGGGAACGTTTGTTAATGCCTTTACAGCAACAACGGCGGTTAGTGCATACTTATGTGAGTTGCTTGCGGCGTTTACGTTGTCATCGCCGGACATTAGCCCTGTTGGTCTCATCAGGTGGACCCCACTTTTACTGGAGATGGGGACGCAGATTGTGAGATTGACATCCGCTGTATGCATATATTTAGTCTGTGTTATCGATGCAACTGTGGTCGTTTCCTTTATATAACTTAATAATAGAAACGAGTGTGGCTGTCAGTACTCCGGATATGGCTATTCGGAGTACTGACACGGAGTCCCAGATAGCGTTAGCAGTGCTACAAACTTTTGCTGAGACAGAGCCTTTTTCTGTACAAGACTCCGCTAAAAAGGTTTGTTATAAATTTGAATTTGCATCCGGACACGTTGCATCGTGGTCCCGATGAAGCACTCAAGGCACTTCGTGATCTGGCGTTAAATCTGGAGTCGGTAGCTGCGGCCACATCGCGTCTTGATGCTGCGCTACAGTGACTTTTACGAATTAACCGCAGTCGCCAAGAGCAATGCAATTGAATTCTCTGCCTTTAGCATCTAAACGGCCTTTGACGGCTGAAAGACAGCAATCCGATGACGATGAGTAAGCGGCTTTTCATTGTCTTCATGCACCGAATACTCGACGAAGAGGAACAAGATGAGTTGGGTGAATCCGAGCTGCCACAACATTCATTTCGAGCTGAACATCGAATGTCAGTGTTAAAACCCTCGTCGTTTACGACGGCGGCATTGCCGCAGTCACCTGCTCCGCGTGTTAGCCACGCATCAGGACGTTAGAGGATTGCAGACCTCTACATTCAGTATGAATTCATAGTGGGATAGTGCGTCTGTCTCAGATTTGACTTACGACACCACATCTTCAAGTGATGAGGCCGTCTCTGCTCAATCACGGCCGAAACCGAAGAAGCACTTTGTGCGTGTATCTATGGCACCTTATGTAATGAATGCTGCAAGCTTCGCAACTGCTGGTTGCTTCTGCCAGTGGCTCTCGCAACATGTGTGATCGTGTTTTCGACACCCTCGTTGTAGCGCCGTCAGACCTTCTTAAAATGAACGCTTATTTGCCGTCGCCTATGAAAACTCATCTGCGTCAAGGCCAAGTGATACTGCACTCAAATATCAGCACAGGGGACCTCCGTAAGCTGCGTTGGACCTTTTGCCGTCGAATTTGTTGACAGAAGCAATGACTCAGCCTAAGTGAAATCGCAGGATGCAATTATGCGTAGAGTCTTGAACCCGCTGCAGAACCAGCCTAGGTATCGTCAACCATGCATGCCGTCACACCAGTCGGGGACAGGCAAATTCTGTCTTCCACGGTATCCACATCACAAGTCAGTAAACCCAAATTGGACACTGAAAATTCGGCTGCTCCTTCAAAGCAAAACTGGCATCTAAACAAAGCATCCACTCGAGATAGTGCAGCTATCTCACCCAGAAACTTTAGATTCTTGCGAAGAGTTTCGATCAAGAAAATCAAGAGCAAATTTGCTAAAGAATGCCAAAGAATTTTGCAAGTTTGGCAATCAATCTGTCGTTATGTGCTATTTACATTGTTAACAAACATTATTTTATTTACCACCATTTTTTATTATTCGATGTATCAAGGCATGTATTGAGGTACAGCTGTAATTACTTAATACCTTTTGTGAGTAATTGCTGTTTTAAATCCATCCAATAAGAAAAATTATTTTATATACCCATAGACTGAAGAAGGAGGACTAGGTTACAGATTGTGACTCGTATTGGAATATATACATGGTGCATTCTACGATGCACTATACGAGTGGTCTTACATTTTAGTTGTCCATCCAAATTTCCAATTTAAATTTTATTCTGAATATTTATCAATGTTTAAAAGTAGTGGTGCAAATTTCATTCGCCGGAGATCTGCGTTCAAACGGAGTAAGAACGTTCTTACTCCGTTTCAACGCAGACCTCCAGCAAACAAATTAAAAAGCTTAGGTCGCATTTTATTGTGACGTCTCGGAAAAGGTATAAAATTATGCAAATAAGATTTGCGAAGGACCAAAATCGTTCGATAAAGTTTCCTCGATCCGTGCACAATAAAATGTGTATCCAAAACCCGAGAAAGAGACCTGTGTTGACTGTATATTATCGCTCACGTGAAAATGGCTTTATCCCGTTAACAAACGTATTTATTGAGAATTCTTACATCAATTGGAGCAAATTCACGATGCGAAGAAATATTAGCTAATGTGTGTGTCATTTTACTTTTGATGTATGTATCTTATCCTGTCTTTTTATACTTCGGCGTTGTATTGCAAACACAACAATCGAACATGCAGTGGTGATTGATGGGACCCACATACCGAAACAGAAACCCAATGAAGGAGGTATTTACTGCTATAACCGGGAAGATTTCCATTCCATCATACTGCAAGGTCAGTCATTGTTACTGTTCCAGGTGGAATAGTAATTGAATGAAAAAAGTGGGGAAAACAAATAAATAAAAAAGGTTGATATTTTTTATGTTTGAATACTAAATTTGCAAAGCAAAATAAACCTTTGAATAAAAGATACTTGAATAGAGCACTACTACCCTTCACAATAAACAAGAGATTTATTAATTAAATTAAAACGCAAGTACTGCAACCACTCTTATCGCTCAATGACGCACCAATACACTAAAATGTCATTGCCTTCCAAGAAAGTAAAAGACGAACGCTTTATTTTCCTTTGATATACAGGAGTGTGCCGACAAAACGTGCTTTACCGACATTTTTGTGGGCTTACTAGGACGCGCGCATGACACACGAGTGTTTGGTGCGTCGCCTTTGTTTCAAAACGGAGTGCATATGTGCGGCGAATTTGTTGTCCTTGGTGATTCTGCCTACCTTGGATGGCTGTTGATGTCATTTAAAGCATACCAGCAACTTACAGGAAACATGATTTGCTACAACATAGTTCATTCTTTAGTGAAATCGACTATAGAACGAGCATTTTCCTTGTTGAAAGGTATAACTAAAAATACCCAATCCAGTGGAAACTTTCCAGGTTTCGACTGTAAACCTGCAAGCGTAGCACATAATGATCATAATTACCTCAGTTATTACATGTTCAATATTATTTTTAGCCATTTAAAAGAAATAAACGTGATACAATGCAAATTGTCGGCTTCTCGATTAAGAGAGAAAGTAAAACGCTACACATTAAAGGTTTAAAAATGTAAGAAAATAAGGTATACCCAAATCAGTTTTAGCAAAAAAGGTTTACGAATGTCCTGAATAATATTAAATATCTCTTTATAATTGTTATTTTTACATGTTTACGCTTTGGATATGTAAACTATCGATTCGAAACTAAATTGTTATAGGCAATTGCTGGCTCTTGTTTGTAACACGATTGTGCTGAACTTACATTCCAATGTCTCGTGTAAAGTTTATTTCTTACAGGTAGATTTCGGCGGTTAAAATTAATAAAGCAACATAACGGTGAGACAATGCCTACACTAATGCCGCCGCTTTCTGCTTTCACAATTTATGCATAGTGCAAGACGAGGCAGGGGATTATGTGGACATACCAGTCTCAGTTTTGCTCTCTTGCATATTCAATAACGGTGGAATGGAAAAAGGGATTCTCTGGCGAAATGCTGTAATACTAGTGTTGTCAGGCCACTGACAGTCGTACATACAGACAGTTTTGAAGTTAAATTATTGCATTGCATTCGAAACAGAAAATAATATCTATGAAAGCACAAACAATACGAAATCGCACATTGTACAGTGACACAGAGAAAGTTATGGAAACCATGCTTTGAATAGCGATACCAAAAAAATTAATAGTTGGCCAACACCATATTTTGATTAAATGTATTTTTTTTCTGAAATGCTGTGGATAATAAAATTAACAGAGGAAATATTTCTCTGCATTGCTTTGAAATTCTTTTACATTACCCACACATCAAGTAATAGTCACTTTTCCAAGCTTTGAGCAAATCGCTCCAGGATGTCTACTTCTCGTTCCTCATTTATTGCTGCTGTTGGGCAATGTTTTTAATTATTTCGACACACTTAATGATGGCATCCTCAGTCGGGGAAACTGTTTTTTCTCTTTTTTGGAGCATGGGTTCTTCATTTGACTCGTCAGTTGGCCGCTTTGCGGTAACTTTTACGGGTACACGCTATTGCCAACAACAGCAGGTAGAAAAATATCTGGCCTCTTGTCCAGTGCCAACGCCATCTTCTGTGTGAATTCGAAATACGTTCGCTTTGCTACATTTTGTTTTTTTTTGTTGGCGAGGTGTTAATTAAACTTCTTAACCAGATACTTTCACTTCGATTCTCACAGAAAGATATAAATAAACTTTAATTACTTTCAAGGTCTGAAGTTTATTTTATTTCTTCTTGGGAGGTTGGGGCCAAGGAGGGGCGGAGGGGGGGGGGGAAAGGCAGCTTGTAAAAAAGGCAGTTGCGGAAAGGGAGGTCAAAATAGCAGACACTATATTTAGTTTGGCAAAATAAAGCTCCCTACACCATGAAAATCTCAAAATTGCTAGTTTTGCTCGATCTCTTGATAATATTTTAGCGTCTCAGTGATTTTAAACTCGGATAAATCTTCTAATTTTAGGATATATTTACTCATGATATCAGTATTAGTAAGTATCTAGTACTCTGTGGCGCTTTGGCTTATTGCAAAAAGGCGCAGTATAAATGAAGGCATAATAATATAATAAAGATGATTGTTACAGCACCAAAAAGAAACTTTTCCCTAACTTGCGCATCAGAATGTTTAATTGTTTCGACTTCATTCATTTTTGGACACCTCCAATCATATGCTGCGTTTGTTTTGCTTCGGATCGTGTAGATCATCTATTATATCTTTGCAGATGTCGATAAGCCTCATCGTCTCGTTTCTGAACCACGTCAAATGTTCCAACTTAGTATTGACAAAGTTTGGTGAACTAATAACTGTGAGATATTGTACCTTCTGAAGTCATTCAAAATTTTGTTGTACACATTTTATGCTTTTCAATCAATGAACTAATTGTTTTGGGCGAACAATAAAACATACCATTAAGCTGTACATTTGGATTTCATCTCCAGTTTCAAGAAAATATCCGTACCGGTAGAAGTTACTGTTATTTTATCATTTGTTTTTTTAATGAACTTTTCGGTTGCAGTAAAACTTACGCTTTTCACGCATTAATGACACTGCATTGCTTGCATTTCCCGCGAGAACACTTGGGCTGCAGTTGTCGGCGAACATTCAGGTTTGAGGGACTCCGTTTCAACCAAAAAACTATAATACAGTTTTGGGGGTAAATTAACATTTCTATCCTAATATAAAAGACATGTAAAAAAGTCAATATCTCGTTAGACATATGAAATATACTTTACAGTGGCACTGTTACTTAATATTTCATGCTTTCCGGTCATAAAGAAAACTACCATGCCAGTTTCTAAACAACATAAAACAAAACTTTTATTGTTTGTGAAATAATTTAGACCCTGTCGGAGCCAATATGTTTTCGTTTCTTTATCCAATCCCTTGTCATTTTCAAATTGTTGTATCTGATTCCATGAAAAGTATATTTAATTCTTTTTTAATAAGTCCCATTTGACGGATCTCGTCTACACTTTATTTCATAAGTGCCTCTTGACCATTTCACTAAGTGGCCAAGTTTAAAACTGGAGTCTACGTTTCTTCTGATGTCTCGCAGAACTCCAAGTTGCCCTGATAAGAAGAACTGCACATAATGACGAGTTAAGTCAATATTTATTAATTCATTATTATAAATAGTTAAACATTGAGGAAAGTTATTAATAGTTAGTTTTGCAAAAAAAGTTAAATTATGGGGTTAGAGCATGTGCACAAAACAGTATAATAATTAACGGTTAAAGTGACTATTCGTTCTATATCATCACAATCCTTTTGGCATTACAACTGCAAGAAGTACTTAAATAAGGAAATCAAGAAAGACATTTTAGTGCAAAAGAAAACTCCGCAAATATAACATATAAAGCTGTAACACACTTCCTCAATTTTGCATTCATTTTCTTTTGCAAATTATAAAAGGGATAACGTAATATAGGAAATGCAATGAGAATAGATCTTCCAGGCGAGTATTCATCAAGTCCATCGCCATAGTAAGTCGCCATTTGGAACAGACAGCACTCATCTCACTTCTTAAATACAATTTCTATTATAAGAGTGGAAGTAAAACTTCATGTGATCATTTAAATATGAAGAGATAACATGAATAGAACAGCTTAACATCATTAGTTTAAAACCCCGACTAATCGATTGCACGACCATGTCTGATAAGCTGATTGTGCATTGTAAATCCATCAGGCCAAATGAGCTCATATATATCTTCGCTAAAATGCATGTAAAATAACAAGAGAAATAGAGAAATATCGTTAATCCACATCCACGTGTATTGCTTGGCAAAGTACCTTTCCAAGGCAAAGAGAACAAAGTTGTCATAGTGAACAACCAAAAACTATTTGCATGACTTATTTTTTTAAAGTTTTTGAGAAATTATTTGTTATATGTTATTACAAACCAATTAAATTCGTGACAGCTTCAAAAGTTTTATAAAATTAATCTTTCGTTCGCTATTTTGTCACGTCATACAAAAACTCAAGCTGGGAAGTTTCAATAGATATAGGTTTCTTTTTTTTTTAATCCATAAAAATTTCAGAATAAAATGATTGCTGAAAAACCGCTAATGTTCTCGGAGAAAAAATACCTAGAATAATAAGCGCCGCGTATTGCAGTTAGTTAATGATAGTGGTATTTGACTTAAATTGGTATGTGATGGAAAAATTTGTCGGAAGCAGTGTTAATTTGGGATAGTATGGCAGAGAAAAAAGACGACAATTTAGAGTAACGTAAATTCAAATGAAAGATTATTTTTACACCACAGTGGTGCGAATACATGATTTTTTAATTTTTACTTTTGTTCTCTCAATGGAACCAAGTGAAAAGGTATATATATTAAGTATTGGCGAAGCGGTTGTTTGTGAAAGATATCGCTCTTGACTTGTATCTGTACTGTGTATTAGAACGAAAATAGTCACATATTTATGGGCGATAATATGTGTCATTGATATCAGCAAACCTAATCTTGCCGAAAAGTTTGGCTTTTCGTCCAAATTAGCTTGGGAAATGATGAAAAAAAATCGTAAAATATAAAAAAAATCCATTTCGCTGGAAGCAAATTCACAACTGGGATATAAAAGTGGTTGAATCATATGCCAAATATTTTTAAAAAGATCATACCATATGTTGACTTTTTAATTTTTTAAGTGCCCATGTTGAGAGAAAATTGGAAACTGTATCTTTTACCCTTATTATTTCTTTATTATATATCCTAAAAATGCATTTGAAACGACTACTGTATCGGAAAGCCCCGAAAGTACGAACTGGCCGTTTCGACTGCAACACTATGGTTAAAATATAAGGGAATGGTATAAGAAAAGGCTGAAAAATTAACAATCAACAGCCATGGGAAAAGTCCGAGAATACGAATTGCCAATTGGTTGTGATATTGGTGCTGCCAGCGGTGTAAAACAAATCACACTTTGGGCGTTCCAAATAAAATGCACAAAAAATTCTGCGTTTCGAATACAACAAATCACACTTTGGGCGTTCCAAATAAAATGCACAAAACATTCTGCGCTCCGAATACAAACTAACCGGGTAAAAAGGAAAGAAATAATAGAGAGATTTCGTTTGAAATCTCCTGTCCTAAAGAATAATCGTGTTTTCAACAACCCGTATGCTATTTTAAAAAATAATTAAAAGTTTTAGCAAATAGTTTCAATTTCTTTTATGTTCCAGGTATGAGCTGTTTTTGCTATATTTTTTCTTTCATTTTTTTACCCGGTTCTGTCGCAGTTGATATTCAAAATCTTTGTGCATTTTATTAGAAACACCCAAGGTGTGATTTGGCTTATGATTAAAATATATGGAAAGTCTAGATATAGTTTCAAACAACTTTACTTCTTTTGTCGGTTCGCTTTGCTTACACTCATGCTCACAGCACTGACAGAAGAGCAAAAAACGGATCCAGTTTAGACTGGAATCCTTACAGAGGTTGCTACTATGGAATCGACTTACCACTTCAATTCCTTGCCATATGGCGACTATATTGGTCAGTTGCGCGTCCTTCGAGGCACCGTATTTGTGCTAGATTAAACGAACCACAAGTCTATGAATACAGTGGCTGAAGGCCCTCAAAGTACTACAGCAATGGTAAACAACTTGTTTGTTGCGCTTTTTTACAACCAAAAAGGCCGGAAATAATCATAAGTCTCCCATAATAACTCACAATTGCTTACACACGGGCAGCAAGGTTTACTGCATGAAAAGGTAAGATAAATTCTGCAATTATACACCAAGAACTTTTGAATTGATATTTCACAACGCCTGTAAGAAATTTTAAATGAAATGTCACAGGTGTAATAATTAATTGAGGCTTAATTCTGCATCTGTCAGCTCTCTGAGTATATATATATATATAATTTAAATTTTGGTCACGTGCCATTTATAACTCGGAAAGTGTACACACGTTTAACAGCTAAGTACGGAATATATTTTTTGCACTTTAAATAGAAGATATGCTGTTCATTAAAAAATACGCCTGTTTTCCAAACATATTGTAGATGAACTTACGATTAGCTGAACAATGGAAGGCTTCGTAGGTCTGACAGATATATACAGAGTAAAAAGTAAGGAAGAACTGACTCGGAACCACGATGGCTGTGTCTGTTTTATTGTTTCTTAGTCCTATACCACTTCTACGGTCTTCCTGTGTTGTTTTAGAAAGGGTGCATCACATAAATAATTCCATTATAAATGAATACGCACAAATCTTATGGTCAACAAATTTTTTCTTAGAGAAAAATAGTTGTTTCTTTTTTCTTGTGGTTAGGATGTAGAAACCCCAGTTATCCCACAAACAGAAATGCAAGTACAGTTGCAGTATCACTCTATATATCAAGTTTGGAAGTTTCGCCAAAATGGGAAATAATGTGGCATGATTCTTCGCGATGCTCTTGTCACAAAACGTCTGCCAGTTTGAACTTCGGTGCCCATTACTGTGCGCCGAAAGATTCATAACGTGGAAAGTTGACATCTATGGCTATATCAAATGGCAGATCTATGACCCTGTCAGTGCTAGGAAGATAGAAAGGGTACGCTGGGACAAGATGTTCCTTAACTAGACGTGATTTCGAAAAGAGGTTTCACTGTTTTATAATTATTTTGTGTTTTAATGTTGCTTGTCATTTTACAAGGACTGGGGGGTAGTTCTGTATGACATTCTTGCTGGAGACTGGTTATCGTCTCCGAAAAAATAAGAAAAAAAAGTAAAAAGGGCGCAAAACATTTCATTCACGAAGATCTTATAACCCACCTTTATTTTACAGATTCTGCCCGAACCTCCGAAAGACCAGAGCGCAGACTACGAACGCAGACGGCTGTGGATAGGCAATGTGGACACTAAAATCACGGAGTATGTGGTGAATCACAGGCAGTGTAGAGGGGCGGGCGGGTGGCATGTGGAAATGACATCATAAACAATAGGTTCCTAAAATCACGGAGTATGTACCGGATCATAGATAATTGGGGACTAAAATCAGTGAGTATGTACCGGATCATAGATAATTGGGGACTAAAATCAGTGAGTATGTACCGGATCATAGATAATTGGGGACTAAAATCAGTCAGTATGTACCGGATCATAGATAATTAGGGACTAAAATCAGTCAGTATGTACCGGATCATAGATAATTGGTTACTAAAATCAGTGAGTATGTAGAAGATCATAAACAATGGGAGACGGTTGGGCGGGGGAACAAGGTGGAGGGGGCGGCGCTAAAATCAGGGAGACGGTTATCAGGAGGGCTTTATGTTGTCTTTCGTAGTGGCATGTGTAACTATGCGTAAGATGATGGTAGACACATTTCTTGCTTGCAGGTTTGCATTGTTAAAACTACTTCAAAAATACGGCAGTTTGGAGAAGTTCGACTTCTTGTATAATCTGGCCGGGCCTGACAAGGGCAAGCCGAGGGGCTATTGCTTCGCGACATATTCCACCATCGAGGTACTCTTTCTCATGTAGATTGAAATTTTAGTCTACTGAAACATGAAAACGCCAATTTGCGAAGCGAGGTATTTGAGTAATCTTTAAAAGTTCCGAATGCAGATGTTGTTAGGAGGGCAGCATTCGTGCTGCTGCAATGAAAGTGCTACTGAAGCAAGAATACAGCAGTGATTCACAATGAGCTCGGGGTTTCCCCCTCCCCCACAGGAATGAGAACCAAAACTTGTTTTTCACGTAAAAATCTTATTCATTTTTTTATATAAAGGAAGCAAGCAAAGCACAGAAGGCACTGAATGGGAAGATTGCCCTGAGCAAGAGGCTCGTGGTGAAACCTGCCGAGGCCGAAAGAGTGAGTGCCGCTCTGTCGTCATCACCTGGTTCAGGCTGTAGTGTCGCGGGGTGTTCGCTTCTACCCGGGGAGGTGGGGGGGGGAGGTACAAGAAGCGCCGAGGCCGAATGAGTGAGTGCCGTCGCGTCGTCATCACCTGGTTCAGGTTGTGGTATCGTGGGGTGTTCACTTCTACTCGGAGGGGGGGGGGGGGAGGTGTGCAAGAAGCGTCGGGGGGGGGGGGGCAGAAGCGCTGAGGTCGAAAGAATGAGTGTCGCTCTGTCCTCTTGGTCAGGCTGTGATGTCGTCGGGTCTTCAGTTCTACTTGGGGCTTGTGGATGTACAAGAATGGTTCTCCTCCCAATCTCTCCCCTCTTAAGGTTTTCTAAAATTGGAATATTTCTATGGACTGCACTAAAGGGTGTCGAATTTTTTATACATAATCCTGGACTCACTTGACATTGTCTTACGGCCTGAGTACGCTCACACTTGCCGTCGCCCCGCAAGAGAACTAGACCTCCCCGATCTAAATCTGGTCAAGCTGGTCTAAAACGTAAGCCTGATGTTTTCATGACGTTTTGTAGGAACAAAGTCAACAAAGCAGCAAACCGTTTGCACCAACCACCAGCAGTATTCTTCCTTCCCAAGGGTGAGATATCCTTCATGTATTTGTCACAGCATTTAATTTTAACGAAACACTTTTCAGTTAAAATGAGTGGAAAATGTAAGAAAATTGGAATTTCAGGAATATCGTTAAAGAAAAGTTTGTGTGTGTGTGTTTAGATGCACACATATCATTAAGGGAAGAGAGGAGGGGGAGGGCGGTGGAGGACGCGAAACGGGCATAGCAGACGGAGGGAGGGTGTGCAGAGAGAGGGGGGAGAGAGATAGAGAGAGGGAGAAAGAGAACACACATGAACTTAGTAATAAAGGGAAAGTGAAACTATCGAAGTGTAACAAGACAAAATCAATTACCGCATTTTCCCGTGAGGGTGTCAGAGAGGGGGAGCGGGAAGGGAGGGAGGGAGGGAGATACTAGCCGCTGATGTCGAGCGTTTCACGCTGTTGTGCGTCCATCGCGTGACGCGTGTAGTCTTTTATTGCAGGAGCACACAGTCTCAGATCTCAGCCATTGAGAGACAGCTGAGGAAACTAGAACGCACGAAGGGCACCGATGTGGACGCGTTCTTGCCCGCAGAGCGGAAGCAGACGGCCGTCAACCCACTCAGCCATTTTCTACAGAGCGCCAATAAAACTGAGCAAAGGCCGAATACAAAGTCACACAGTTCAAACTATAGCAAGGGTCATAAACCATATCACAAGAGGAAAACATGACACGGCAGTGTTATGGCAATGTGGAATTCAACTCAATGCGTTTGTGTCTGCAAGCGTTGGTCAAGTGAACTGTGTACAAGTGAAACGAACGATTCTTTGACTTGAACATTATCGGGGAGAAGAATGACGTCATGTATGACGTGTTTTGCTTTTAGATATGGTATCTGTGGTACCATGGATTAATGACAGGGTTGTCAACATATCTCAGGGGTGACGATAAGTAATTGGAATACGTATAGGTTTAGTTTATGAGATGGCACGCGCACGTCTTTCTGCTGTGACTGCACTGCGTACGGAAATGTAGAACTGAATGTAAGTTGTTGAAATTTACATGTAATATTTGAGAACCACTCTTGTTATCCCCCTTCGGCCACTAGCTACTGATTCTGGATCCGTAATAGGGCTTTAATTTGTTTCTTTGCACAATATTTCCGAAAGTATTTGATAGCTCGCGTTATAGTTAGTACACGCAACAGCCAGCATGCCTTGAATTCTTCCTGGGAGTGCCAGTTGTCTGGGCCCGTGTGGTGTGACTGATTTTATTTTGCACGGAAACTGTCCGCGTAAGGAATTAGCAGAGTGGTCTCAAATGAGACAGCACTATAAGTCAGGTTGTGGAAGTGTGGCGTTAGAGGAAGGGAGTCTGTTTTGGCAGATGTTGTCACAGGCCAGGTGATACACACTGTGAGTAGTTAGCTTATCGACTAAATAAAAGTTCCTTGTGTTGTATCATAAACGCATGTGTTCAAATTGATGTACACAGTATTACATGTTGTGGTATTGTACACAGTAATTGTACACAGTATCACGTGTAGTATTGTACGCATGTAGAAATAACTATAAAAAATACTCCAACTCCTCCTCTGTGCATTACAGGGCCAAAGAAAGAACACGGTTTTCCTCTTTTAATTGTTTTATTAAGACCCAGTTCTTTGTACGTACAACTATTTATCTATTTCGCATATTTTAATTTGAAAATGGTTTTGTTTTTTTACCACTTTCTAACCAAATTTACAAACAGGTAATAAAAGAGAAGGAATTCTTCTCTACAGGTCAACGGATAGTTTTTAATTTCACAATGTGTTTTTCTAACCTACACATCTCTTTAAGCTGCCAAATGCTTAAAAAAGTGAACACGTCTCAAAATAAATCTACGAAATAACTGTCGGTCATTTCAAACACGCTTAGCGTCGCTGTTAAAAAATAAAAAAAAGAAGAAATTCTGATAAAGAATCCCTGGACAGGGGCGGCTCCATTGTCTCTTTTTCTGAGCTTAAGAGACGATCCCTAAAATCTGCCACAATTTAGGGACTGGGTTTGGGAGGGGGGGGGGGGGTTATTTTGAGAAGACAGCCTCACAGCCGTGGATATTAACAACAGCATTGTCTGTTGTAACTTCGCCAAAGTGATGTGATCTACTTGTATAGAAACCATATAAGTAGTACGGAGGGGGGGGGGGGGGGGGGCTAGAGGAGCCGACCCTGCGTCATAACAAGAACCAAGCTCTAATATTGACTTGGCAAACAGGGGCGGTTCCACTGTCTCTTGTTTCTGAACTTAAGAGACGACCCCCTAAATTTGCTGCAATTTAGGGGGTGGGGGGTAACTGAAAGATTGGTGGGGGGGGGGGGGGGTGAAGACCTTGCTTTTAAAGCTTTAGGCCAAAGAAACATATACACCGAGCATATAAAGGCAGGGGTTTGGAGTAGGGGTTGGGGGGGGGGGAGGTGGAACCGACTCTGAATCACACTGGGGAATCTACAGCCGAAGTCCATTTCCTGACAAGATCGGGTGTTTTTTGGGTTTTTTTTGTCATCCTCTGACAACAGTTGCTGTGGCAACAGTTTTCATTTCTAAGATACTCGGTGTGCGTGCAGTACTCGCGTGGGTACCTGGACGGTACTTCGTTATACCCACAATGCACTTGTACGTAGCACTATAGATGGCTCGTCTTCTATATTCAGCGTTACAGGCGCTGCTTTTTACCGATCATGCACTTGTGCATAGCAATGACGGCGTTAGACTATTTTAACCTTTTACTTCGCAAACGCCATTGTGTTTACCCACAATATACCAGTGTATATACAATTCTACAATTCACAGTGATCCAAACAGTACACAAAGTAAGCAAATTTCAATTACAGAAAACAATTTTGGTTACAACAGCAGATATTATTAGATGCGATTGTTTTTCACGTGTGCACAAATGAATCGAGCGAAATGCGCAAACAAGCCTCATGTAGACAGCCATCTGTGCCATCCGAGTATCCTGTTATGTCCTGAGCACTTCCACGATGGGGATAAGATGCATAAATGTGGTATTTGGGACAGGGGTGTTTTACACGGAGAGCATGCGCAGGGACGTGTGTGTCGGGTGGGGAGAGGGGAGGGGGCTTAGGGCCTTTAATTACTCCAGAGCTTTCATACAGGCTTCTTCAAACAAGACCTATGTCTCCTCAACACGCTCAGCATTGCCTCATTATAACACTCCAATCAATATTATTCCAGAATTTTACTGCTTATTTTTCCAAAGAAAGGTTTGTATGTTTTACCCAGTATTGTAGACACCGTATTGATGAATTAAAGCAGCACCAATCGTTTCTTACGTTCTTTCAGGTGTTGAATGTCACATATAATATTTTTCAGAATATAAGGGAATTTGTTTTGGCGACAAATACATATAAACATATTACAAAGCAAAACAGGATCTTAATACCATGGCAATTTAACAGAAACCAGACACAAAACAATGAATTACTTTTCCCGACCTCGCCACCTCACAGCCAGTCTTAAAAAACTGAAGAAGGTAAAGCCTAAAAGGTAAACCCCACGCCACACCCATCCCATATTTCCCCCCCCCCCCCAGCCCCCCCCGCGCGTTCAGCTTAATAAACCCACCCTCCGCACCTCTTGCCGCGTCCTGATAAAATATTAAAAGGTTAAGGAAGTATATCCTAAAAGGAAGGCTTCCCCCTACTCTGGAAACGTTGTTTATTTGCAAAATACACACAAATATTTCATGGCTCTCAGTGTGGGTACAGCGGAAGTATAGTGTGGGTAAAGTGGATATCGATAATTTTATAGTGCACCATGTCGAATAGATACGCGTAGCCGTGGGTTCCGCTTTTCAAATATCGAAAACAGCACGCTGCATAACAACTGAGTATGTGACGGCGGTCTTTAGGCGTTGACCAAACAGTGTGAGATTACTTTACAATCCACATAAAATATTGAAAATTTTTTAATATAATTCATTTCATGCTTTATACGTACCACGATGAGACAGTCAATAAAAACACTTTAAAATTTACGAAAATTTTTTTTAGATTTTTAGGCGAGCCCGGGAAGGGGGGAGGGAGGGAGGTCTATAGGATTGCCCTCTGTCCGTCCGTGGGTCACATTTTGGATGCTGTTTTGTTTCCACGCAAGTTCTCCGAAACTATTTACCCTAGGCATATACAACCTTGCCCGGCGAAAATATGTATATTGAAGTTGTGCAATGTCGTGTTATTTTGCAAATCGGTAAGAAATTGCCAAAATGTCGGCTTGTCAAAACTTGCCAATTTATTAGATAACTCTAATGTAGGACTTGGGTGGTTTCCACGCGAGTTCTCCGAAATTATTTACCCTAGGCACATGCAACCTTGTACAGTGAAAAGATATATGTTGAAGTTGGGCAATGTCGTATTATTTTTTAAATTGGCCAAAAATTGCCAAAATGGCGACTTGTTAAAAACTGTGCTCTCTTGAGATAACTTCAATGTAAGACTTGGGTGCTTTCCACGCGAGTTCTCCGAAAAACTATTTATCCTAGGCATATGCTACCTTGCACAGTGAAATATATAATGAAGTTGTGCAATCTTGTTCTCTTTTTTTTCTTCGATATTTTGAATGAAGCATGTCGCTAGTGCTTATAAATTATTAAATATTTTATATTTCTTAAAAAAAATTAAATGATATTAAACGATCTCCAAAAGTAAATAAATATAATAAAAGCTCAATAAATATTGTGATAAAACGAAAAGATATTAAAAAAAAAACAAACAGAGATGCCAATACGACATAAAAACAGAGTAAGAAATGCAAATAATACATCAAAATGCCAATAAGACATAAAAAAAACAAAGAGATGCCAATGAGACATACAAATAAGCTAAAAGATGTCAATAAGACATAAAGACAAACTTAGAGATGCCAATAAAACATAAAAACAAGCCAAGAGATGACAATAAGGCATGAAAACAAACTTAGAGATGCCAAAAAGACTTAAAAACAAACTAAGAGATGCCAATAAGACATAAAAACAAACTAAGAGATGCCAATAAGACATAAAAACAAACTAAGATATGCCAATAAGACATAAAAACAAACTAAGATATGCCAATAAGACATAAAAACAAACTTAGAGATGCCAATAAAACATAAAAACAAGCCAAGAGATGACAATAAGGCATGAAAACAAACTTAGAGATGCCAATATGACTTAAAAACAAACTAAGAGATGCCAATAAGACATAAAAACAAACTAAGAGATGCCAATAAGACATAAAAACAAACTAAGAGATGCCAATAAGACATAAAAACAAACTAAGATATGCCAATAAGACATAAAAACAAACTAAGATATGCCAATAAGACATAAAAACAAACTTAGAGATGCCAATAAAACATAAAAACAAGCCAAGAGATGACAATAAGGCATGAAAACAAACTTAGAGATGCCAATATGACTTAAAAACAAACTAAGAGATGCCAATAAGACATAAAAACAAACTAAGAGATGCTAATAAGACATAAAAACAAACTAAGATATGCCAATAAGACATAAAAACAAACTAAGAGATGCCAATGAGACATAAAAACAAACTAATATATGCTAATAAGACATAAAAACAAACTAAGATATGCCAATAAGACATAAAAACAAACTAAGAGATGCCAATAAGACATAAAAACAAACTAAGAGATGCTAATAAGACATAAACACAAACCAAGAGATGCCAATAAGACATAAAAACAAACTAAGAGATGCCAATGAAACATAAAAACAAATTAAGAGATGCCAATAAGACATAAAACAAGCTAAGAGATGCCAATAAGACATAAAAACAAGCTAAGAGATGCCAATAAGACATAAAAACAAACTAAGAGATGCTAATAAGACATAAATACAAACCAAGAGATGCCAATAAGACATAAAAACAAACTAAGAGATGCCAATGAAACATAAAAACAAATTAAGAGATGCCAATAAGACATAAAACAAGCTAAGAGATGCCAATAAGACATAAAAACAAGCTAAGAGATGCCAATAAGACATAAAAACAAACTAAGAGATTCCAATGAGACATAAAAACAAATTAAGAGATGCCAATAAGACATAAAAACAAGCTAAGAGATGCCAATAAGACATAAAAACAAACTAAGAGATGCCAATGAGACATAAAAACAAACTAAGAGATGCCAATGAGACATAAAACAAGCTAAGAGATGCCAATAAGACATAAAACAAGCTAAGACATGTCAAAAGGACATAAAAACAAACTAAAAGATGGCATTAAGGCATAAAAACAAACTAAGAGATGCCAATGAGAATTTAAAATAAGCTAAGAGATGCCAATAAGGCATAAAAACAAGCTAAGAGATGCCAATAAGACATAAAAACAAACTAAGAGATGCCAATGAGACATAAAAACAAATTAAGAGATGCCAATAAGGCATAAAAACAAGCTAAGAGATGCAATAAGACATAAAAACAAACTAAGAGATGCCAATGAGACATAAAACAAGCTAAGAGATGCCAATAAGGCATAAAAACAAGCTAAGAGATGCCAATAAGACATAAAAACAAACTAAGAGATGCCAATGAGACATAAAAACAAATTAAGAGATGCCAATAAGACATAAAACAAGCTAAGAGATGCCAATAAGACATAAAAACAAACTAAGATATGCCAATAAGACATAAAAACAAACTAAGAGATGCCAATGAGAGATAAAAACAAACTAAGATATGCCAATAAGACATAAAAACAAACTAAGATATGCCAATAAGACATAAAAACAAACTTAGAGATGCCAATAAAACATAAAAACAAGCCAAGAGATGACAATGAGACATAAAACAAGCTAAGAGATGCCAATAAGACATAAAAACAAACTAAGAGATGCCAATGCGACATAAAAAAAAACTAAGAGATGCCAATAAGACATAAAAACAAACTAAGAGATGCCAATAAGACATAAAAACAAGCTAAAAGATGCCAATAAGACATTAAAACAAGCTAAGAGATGCCAATGAGACATAAAACAAGCTAAGAGATGCCAATGAGACATAAAACAAGCTAAGAGATGCCAATAAGGCATAAAAACAAACTTAGAGAGCCAATAAAACATAAAAACAAGCAAAGAGATGACAATAAGACATAAAAATAAACTGAGAGATGCCAATGAGACATAAAATCTAACTAACGCATGCCAATAAGATATACAAGCAAACTAATATATGTAATGAGACATGAAAACAAACTAAGAGATACCAATAAAACACAAAAACAAAATAAGAGATACCAATAAGGTATAAAAACAAAGTCAGAAATGTCAATAAGACATAAAGAGATAACGAAAAGACCTAAAAGAAAATAAGAGATGCCAATAAGATAAAAAAAATTAACAGATACAAATAGGACTGATAAACAAACGCAGAGATACCAATAAGATGTAAAAACAAATTAAGAGATGCAAATAAGACATAAAGACAAATACAGAGATGCCAATAAGGCAACAAAAAAACAAAACAGAAAAAAAGAAAAAAAAAAAAAAGACAAAATAAGAGACACCAATAAGATATAAAAACATTAACTGATTGAATCATTTAAGGACACTGACAACCCATTAGGGTCATATTGAAAACTGAAAATCAACTGAATTCAATTTAATAGCTACTGTACATGTGTAATTTCCTTAAGGAAAGAATAATTTTGCTTGGTGCTACCTTTGTAAAAAGGTATTCAAAGAATTCACACTGTAGTAAGGTGATCGGATGTTTTAAAAATCTACCGAGTTGAGTAGAATATGTTTCACAGTCAAACGTTCTTGACAACCGATACAGTCTGGAGAGGGATCGCCTCTCAAAAGATAACCATGGGTGATGCACGTGTGCCTAAGTCGGGCTCTATGCACTACCGTTGTATCACGTATATTGTTGAGAGCTAGAGGCTTTTTGCCAACTATTGGCTGGATTTGAAGGAGTTTGTTATTTCTTTGTTCTTTCCACTTTTGCTGCCAAAGTCTTTCACGTATTTTGAAATATGGAGTTTAAAGTCAGACTATGGCAGCAAAAGGTCAGATATATTGTAGTTTAATGTTTCTTTTGCTGCCCGGTCTGCTGCCTCGTTACTCGCAATGCTGACGTGGTCTGGAACCCAGCAAAAGACTAGGGATCTGCCTTGTTTGAATATAAAAACAAATTAACAGATGCCAATGAGACATAAAAATAAAATAAGAGATGCCAATAAGACATGCAACAAACTAAGAGATGCCAACAAGATATTAAAACAAATTAACAGATGCTAAATAGGACAAAAAAACAGCAAAACATAAAAATAAACTAAGAGATGCCAATAAAATGTAAAAACAAACTTACAGATGCCAATAAGACATGGAAAACAAATTAACAGATTTCAGTAAGACATAAAAACAGAATATGAGATGCCAATAAGACATAAAAACAAATAAGAGATGCCAATAAAACAAGAACAAACTAAGATATGTCAATAAGACATAAATACAAACCAAGAGATGCTAAAAAATAAAAACACAAAGCAAACTCAGGGATGCCAATATGACATAAAGACAAACTAAAAGATGCAAGTAATATAAAAAAAAAAAACAATTTAAGAGATCCAAATGAGAGATAGAAAGAGACTGAAAGATATCAATAAGATATAAAAACAAAGTAAGAGATTCCAAATCAGACACAAAACAAATTAAGAGATGCCAATAGGACCTAAGAACAAACAAAGTGACGCCAATACGACATAAAAACAAACTAAGAGATGCCAATAAGACATAAAAACAAAGAGATCCAAATATATAAGACATAAAAACAAACTAAGAGATGCCAGTAAAACATAAAAACAAATTAAGAGATGCCAATAAGATCTAAAAACAAACCAAGTGATGTCAATAAGACGTAAACATAAACTCAGTGATGCCAATAAGACATCAAAGCAATAATACATAAAAACACACTTAGAGACGCCAATAAGGTATAAAAGCATGCCAATAAGATATAAAAATAAAGTAAGAGTAGTTAATAAAACATAAAAACAAAGTAAGTGATGCACATAATACAAACCAAAAACTAAGACATGCCACTAAGACATAAAAATACAATAAAATTAAAAAATAAAACATAAAAACAAACAAAAAAAGCTAAGAGATGCCAATAAAATATAAAACAAACTAAGAGATGCCAATAAGACATAAAAACTAGCTAAGATATGCCAATAAAATATAAAAAATAAACTCACAAGAACTCACAAGAAATAAAAAAATAATACGTGCCAATAAGATATAAAAACAAACTAAGAGATGTCAATAAGACACGAAAACAAACGAAGAGATGGCAAGGAAGACATAAAAACAAAATTAAAGATGCAAATATGACATAAAAACAAAATAAGAGATGCCAGTAAGACATAAAAACAAACTAAGATGTCACTAAGATATAAAAACCAACTAACAGATGCCAATAAGATATAAAATAAACTAACCGATGGCACTTTCAGTTTAAAAAGTGGGCAAAAACAGAAAAAACTAGTTGCCTAGTTATGGTATGAGACTGTGGTATATATTAAGTGCAAATTAAAATAATAATATATAAGTAAACCACAAATAATAAACTGATCAGCACTGAAGAAATAAATACATCACAAATAAAATATTAAGACAATAAATACATTAGCTGTCGCGTAAAATCTAACAGAAATAAATAAAAATTCTCTCAAAACTTAAGTTTCTCAAAACTTTCAGTTATACCATCCATGGTAATTAAAACAGTAAAAGTTATATTTAGAAATATTTAATGGTATGTAAATATGAACAGACACTAACAACTAATATAAAACAAATAATACTGTACGAAAAAGGATCCAGAATTTGGATAAGCAGTTCAATATTAATATTGAAAAGTATATTTTCAGATATTAATATTGAAAAGTATATCGATAAATTTGATAACAAATGAGATAACTAATATATGCCACATATAAATTATGGCGCTATAAACAGCAAACATTCAAAGTATGCCAAGTTGCACAAACTTTGGTATACCTTGGTAAAAAATAGCAAAAATAATAAAACTGATCAGTACAAAAATTAAGTTAGTCTAAAAAAAATTATAAATAAGACAATATACAATTTTTTAAAACTCGCAAAAATACAGTAAACAAATAAATATTTAAAAAATAAATAAACATTTTAAAAAATGTTTAAAGCTCAGACGAGATTGTTTCTCCGGTAAAAGTAAAAAACACACCATAAGCAAAAGTAAAATTTTAGTTATAATGTCGTTGTACTCATAATGTATAATTATAACTAGTACAAAAAATACAAAAGAATGCGTCGCACAAGAAACAAAGACATACAAGAGGTAAAAAAATATAAGGTGAATGGTCTCTTTCTCGCTCTCTCTCTCTTCATCTCTCTTTCCCTGTTTCTCTCCCCCTCTCTGTCCTTCTCTATCCCCCCTCTATGCCTTCACCCTCTCTCTGTCTCTCTCTATCCCTGTCTCTTCGTCTCCCTCTTCCCCTCTCTTTCTCCGTCCTCTCTCTCTTTCTCTCTCTCTCTCTCTCTACTTCTCTCCCCCTCTCTGTCCTTCTCCATCCCTCTCTTTATCCCCCCCCTCTCTGTCTCTCTCTTTCTCTCTTCTCTCTCTGTCTCTCTCTACTTACAGTACGGAATCGTTATAATGACATGGCTGAAACCAAGGAAATATGTCATTATAACCGATAAATTTAAACGCTTATGGGTCGAGATAATTATGTTGTTATTAGCTGCATGTCGGTATATCCAAGGTCGTTATATCGAGACTATACGGTATACATATACAGGTTGCTTGGTTTCTGGGCAATTCCAATTGTTACGTAGCGTGACGTTTAATTTACTGAAACAGTGGGACGTTCGGCTGGCATATGTACTCGACACATATACTACAAAATGTTGTTTCTTTTACACCACACTGAGAATCACCAAACATATATAGATATATGCAAATTTTTAAAAAGCGGAACCAAATTTTAAAGAGTTCTTCTTTCTTGTTTTTATAGCAATAAATATGAGGAAACCGAACACAGGTAAATTAAAAAATTTCTTAGGTGTTGACAGACATTTTTTCCAAAGCTGGCAAGCGACAGTTACTG
The DNA here is from genome assembly GCA_949752745.1 of Protula sp. h YS-2021. Lineage (NCBI taxonomy): Eukaryota > Metazoa > Annelida > Polychaeta > Sabellida > Serpulidae > Protula > Protula sp. h YS-2021. Next base: position 24,070,866 of record OX457033.1, on the reverse strand, counting down.
TAAGAAATGGAGTTTGATGTGGCCACTATGGTGTTGCTTTTAAGCCTGTGATAAAAACTTGAGACATTTTTTTGAGACGATATTGGCCAAAAAAGAGTTGGAAGTGAAAATTAACGTAACACGTACAGATGCACGCAAGAACGGCAAGAATCAAACCAACGATAAACCACATCTTTCCCCCGCCCCCCCCCCTCCTCCTACCAACAACCCCTTCCTTCCCGCTTTAATCAACTAAAACAGTTATATCCTGTTGTTTGGAAGTTGCCTCAAAGGGTTAAGGACAGAACATCTGGTGCACTTTTCCAGTTGTTGTTGTTGTTGTTGAATGTTTTCTTTTTGAACATAGTATAAGATGGGTGCTGCAAAATTACAAACGTATTTATGTTCTAAACGGAAGGTAGGATCATGGGTTGTCTATATATCAATACAATTGCATAAAATAAACAAACCTTTTATAGATGACTAGATATGCTGAGAGTGTCGAGGATTTCAGTGCCCTACATTTCCAGTGTGCACTTCGTTATGCTACACCTTGCGAACATATGCTACACATACTACTCGCACCCGCTGAGGACTCGCTTTTAGACATTATACAACAATTTCCAGATGATTTCCCTGCCAATAAACTTTTACTTGGAGGGGTAACACCCCTCATTCTTCCATCTCGAGTCCTGTTATGGTGTTCAATGCGGATCTGTCACACATACATGCCAGTCTCGTACATCTCGTGGAATCCCGTTGTCACATAGATCGCCCAGTCACTGCAAGCCTGTTTGCCATGGTAGCTCTGAAACCAAGCACATCAAGTGTTATATAGTCACTGAAAAAAATCCGAAGAAAATTTATAAATAGTCCTCAGTGTTATTTACATTTTCATGACTTACATAATGGTTATTCTAACTGCGATCATCAATGACTTCTCGTTACCATATTATAATATTATAATATATAATATATTATTATAATATTATAAATATAATAACTTTACTTAATTCCAACGGAAATGTCAGGGCAAAATTTAATCAGAAGCAAGAAACTCACCATTTAGTAAGGCCGATGGATGGCAACGTCGGGTTGAGCGTCTTCGTGAGCACTCGGCCCGCGGGACGTCCCTGCTTCGGCTCTCTCCGTGTTCTCCGATTGTGACTCTGCCTGGCTTTCCCTCACGGGACCACTGCTTCGGAACCAGCTCAGACTCCAGGACAGGATACCAGCGAAGAAACCGCTAGTGGCTTCGGATGCTCTGGGCTGCGTCTCTGCGTTCTGTGAGGCCTCGCTGACGGTGCTGGTGACGGTGGTGGTGGACGGGGCGTCCGCCGGTTGATAAGGCGGGAAGATCGGTGTCCACTCTTCATCCTAAAATAAAATTACACGTCATCGATGCAACGACCCAGCAAAACCAAATATCTTACAAATAGAGAAGGAAAGAAGTAAGCAAAATACATGAACATATTCGAGTATTTATGAACAACGACAGTTGAGTTCTCTCAGCTGAGCCGGTGGACATGACCGAAAAAAAAAAGAATGTTACAATTTTATTTACAATCACCTGGTCTTGCATTTCGGCCGGGTCCTCCGCAATACTCTCGAGCCCTTCCGGTGCACAAAGCCTCAGGCGTTGAGGTAGCGGGAAGCACTGAGGACGCTGGCACCGTCCACGGGTTTTCGACACGACCCCTTTCTTCGCTGCGATGCGTTTCGCTACGAGACGCTTCGACATGACGGGGCGTTTCCTGGCGGCACGCGTCGGCGCGGCGGCTCTGGGGATCACGCGTCTTAGCACGAGCAGTTTCCGTACGGCGGTAGCTCCTGCGAAACGAGGGCTTTGGCGGTCGAATGGGACGAGCCTGATCGGTGACTCCGGCGGGCTGACCTCCAGCAAGGGGATAAAAGGCTCCTTGATTGGGCATGCGCCGCGGGGGCGAGTCACGTCATCGTCGTCCGGCTGGGTTAATCGCACGCTGCTCCTTGGAGGCCCAAGCACAAAAGGGACCGTGGGTGTGACGTCACACAGACTGCCCCAGGCAAGCACCTTCATTTTCCGAGCATTCGGCGTCACGAAGGTTATTTCGGTATCTTCCGCAATCGTGGACAGTCTGGGTCGTTGTGCCAAGGCCGTTCTCGTGCCGCGTGTAACCGCGGTAATATCCAGCTCCCTCGCCATTTGCTGCATGAAATCGTCGTCAACGGGGGGTGTGGCCTCTGGTTCCTGAAAATACAAAATATATAAACTTCAATGGAGAAAAGCGAGCAATGCATAACCTCTTAAAAATTGGCCGATTAAAACAGTATCAACATGTAATTAGTCCGCTTAGTTAAAGCAATATATTATAACTAAGGTATAAGCAAGATGTAAGTTAACAAGTACCTTCGAGATATAAGATTGTACTATACCTCGCTTTCTTCTCCCGGCGGTATCACTACAACGCTCTCCAGGTGTTCTTCTTCACCCCAAAGGCGCGCAGGTGCTGGCCGCTCTTCCATGCTCTCCAGGTGTTCTACGTCACCCCAAAGGTGCGCAGGTGCTGGCCGTTCTTCCATGCTCTCCAGGCGTTCTTCGTCACCCCAAAGTCGCGCAGGTGCTGACCGTTCTTCCATGCTCTCCAGGCGTTCTTCGTCACCCCAAAGGCGCGCAGGTGCTGGACGTTCTTCCATGCTCTCCAGGCGTTCTTCGTCACCCCAAAGGCGCGCAGGTGCTGGACGTTCTTCCATGCTCTCCAGGCGTTCTTTGTCACCCCAAAGGCGCACAGGTGCTGGCCGTTCTTCCATGCTCTCCATGCGTTCTTTGTCACCCCAAAGGCGCACAGGTGCTGGACGTTCTTCCATGCTCTCCAGGTGTTCTTCGTCACCCCAAAGTCGCGCAGGTGCTGGCCGTTCTTCCATGCTCTCCAGGCGTTCTTCGTCACCCCAAAGTCGCGCAGGTGCTGGACGTTCTTCCATGCTCCCCAGGCGTTCTTCGTCACCCCAAAGGCGCGCAGGTGCTGGACGTTCTTCCATGCTCTCCAGGCGTTCTTCGTCACCCCAAAGGCGCGCAGGTGCTTGACGTTCTTCCATGCTCTCCAGGCGTTCTTTGTCACCCCAAAGGCGCACAGGTGCTGGCCGTTCTTCCATGCTCTCCATGCGTTCTTTGTCACCCCAAAGGCGCACAGGTGCTGGACGTTCTTCCATGCTCTCCAGGTGTTCTTCGTCACCCCAAAGGCGCGCAGGTGCTGATCGTTCATCCATGCTCTCCAGGTGTTCTTCGTCACCCCAAAGGCGCGCAGGTGCTGATCGTTCATCCATGCTCTCCAGGTGTTCTTCGTCACCCCAAAGGGATGCCGGTACTTTGCATTCCGTAGGCACAAATTCCGTCTCGGCAAAATCCATCTCCGCAAATTCCAGTTCGTCAGGTTCCGATTGCGCGTATTCCGACTTGCAAGGTTTGGGACCCTCCGGTGGAAGCAGCACCACGGATGACACGGGCGGTCTGACACGTGCCAACGGTATCACGAACGTCTCCGGGATGAAGTACGCACCTTCCGGACGCGGTGGCTGCGGCGGGGCAGCCTGGCTAGGCCGGGGTGTCTTGCGTACCTTGGGTTTCGGAGCTATCAGCGGCGCTAATGGCACCGTCGGTCGGACATCGGACAGACAGCTTGCCGCCACCACATTCATGAGGCGAGCATTCGGGTGAGTACAGCCGAACTCGGCATCTTCCGGAATGGTGGGCAGCATCTTGCGCCATTTCCAGTAATCGAAGACTTTTTTCATCTTGGCGCTGCGAACGAGCTTGATCTTGCCGGGAGTGCGATTCATGCGCACATTGCGGGAATACACGCTGGCTGGTGTCACCGTGGGACCAGTCGGGTTGTTCTGCGGGGTGGTAGGCGGCGGTCTCTGGCTAGCCTCCCACCGCATACGGAGACGGCGTCCCTCGCCCATCTCACGAACCATCTCAGCCATACTGAGGCACAGCAAACGAAAAAAAATATCAGTCGAAAGGATGCAAGATAGAACAAGAGTGTCCAGGGACATTGTGACCAGCCGACATCTACATAATCTAGTATCAAAACATCGATTTTAAAAAATACAAGAGTACATACAGCCCTGATATGCGTCTATATCGATCCCCGGTCAACCACCAAGAACTAACCGAGGTCAACGCTTTAAACTTCGGGTGCAATCGCCTACACTAGTTGTGCCTACCATTAGTATGAAGGGGTGAACATTGTACTACCCTTAAATCTGTGTCAAATTAACAAAGTATTTTTTGTATGTGGCTCATACGTCAATGCAAGCAGGTATGGAATACAACGACTGAGAACACCATCCCGTCCTGGTAGGTCACGTGGTTGGTCACCTGATTGCTGATGTGACTGGTCACGTGATTGACGAAGTGAAAACTAAAGAAAACTTCACGGAAATAGTGGCGTGGTAAAAACAAAATATGTGAGCTTTACTTACGACGCAGGCCAATTGGACATGCCCTGTGTAAAGAGGGCAAAACAGCCAACGACGTAGAGCTGGAGAAAGCACATGAAAACCGGGAAGTCCTTGATAAGGTCAAGGCCGATCGGTGTCAAGTCTCCGTAGCCAATCGTTGTAGCGGTTGTGATGGTGAAATAAATCGATTCCAGTAGGGTCCACGAAGTGTGCTACAAAATATCCAAAAATTATCCGTGTTGTGAGTAAAATTTTGATGACATAGATAAAACAAAAAAAAAAAACAAAAAAAAAAAAAAAAAACAAAAAAAAAAAACAAAAAAAAACAAAAAAAAAAAAAAAAAAAAAACGAAAACAAAAAAAAAGAGGAAAACAAACAAAAATAAACGTTAACATGCAAAGGTAATGTCGCCACATGGTGGTAAATTTGAAAAAAAAAAAAAAAACTAAATGGGCTATAACCCACTCCCAGCACATTTTTAGCGCTTTAGCCTGACATAGAAATATATATTTTGGCACTTTGAATGTAACATTACTGAATATAGGCATAATATTTAGTGGTAAACAAACTATCACAGTAAGGTTTCATTTATCAATCATCGAGAAAAGGGCCGTGACAGTTGTGGTATACAAATAGTATACGAATCCATTTTATATTCGTATGTTTTTTGTTTTGTTTAAAAACAACAACAACAATAACAACAACAAATAAAAATAACAAAAAAAAATTAAACAAAAACAAACACAATAATAATAATAATAATAATAATAATAATAATAATAATAATAATAATAATAATAATAGATTAAGTGAGCAAGAGAGCGTACATTGTAATAGAAGATGATCATCCATGCCATGGTTCCCGTAAAGACGACGAAGAGCAGATTCTGGCTGTGCATGTAATCGTCGTCATCCAGCCTATCATTGATGACTTCCACTACACTGGCCCTCTGTGACGTGTTGCCGAACAGACTGTATGGCGACACCTCATTGGTTGGCTTGTTCGCCAGGGCTGCGTCCATCGCCTCGAACGACTGCTCGCCATGTTTGAAAATTATAAAAATAAATAAATAAATAACTAAAAAAAAACAATAAAAATTATACAAAATAATACTCAGTAATAAAAACAGTTCTCGATTAAATGTGATGTGTACAAAATTCAATCTTTTATAACTTTAGTTGCTGCGGGAATAAGCACTTCACGCGTGCAGAATAAAACTAACCCGTTTTATGTCATCTGTCGCTTGCCTTATCTGTTGGTCACCTCTGGTGCTGGGAGTTGGTCTCGGATAGTCCCAAATCATGTTGATCCGACCACGAGCTGTAATGGGAAGGGAGAAATCACATTAAACTTTTTATGTCAAAGTAGCATCTCTAGCTCTTTAAATAGACTACACGGGCTGGGTAAAATTTATTTTTATTTTGCATTTGGTCCTGTTTGACAACAAATATTTTGTTTAATTGTCAATATGTCCAAGATTACCCAACCCGTCAGTAGGGGTAGATTAACCAGAACTAACTCAAGGTTTTCCGAGTTTTTTGGCTATAATGTTTGTGTATGACCACCGTACACTCAAAGGTATGTCCAAGTTACTCTGGTAAGCATCTGACCGCCATGCGCCTTGAGTTTTGATAGCATGGGCGGGTACCCCACAGGCAAAGGCGAAACTAGTGCCACCCAGCCTGAAAGAATGTCCACTATATTTCTGTTCATTGAGGCCGATCTTGGCGAGCATTGCGCGGAGGGTGGAGACAAACAGGGCGTGCGGGTCACTCCTTTTATCCTTCACATACGAGAACAAAGGGGCACTGTCGTCTTGTTTCGTATGGGCAAACAATTCTCCTAGGGCACTGACTGGACAAAGGGCTGAGTTTGGCACCCGTGGGATGGGAAGCTGGAGCACTGAGTTATAGTTTTGCATGGTCTTCGTGTGCTTTATACGAAGCAGTCCACCTTGGACCGATATGGTGACATCCCTGCGACAAGGGTCTTTGCGACAATCATGGCTTGAGGCGGCGTCCGGGTCAGCAAGGTGGACTTCCGTAGGTAGCAGAAAAAAGCTAGTAGGCATGCTGCCCAAAAGCACATCTTGGAACGTATCTTGCATGGGCATGAGGCGGCGAATTTGGAACAGTATTTCTACTGTTACAGGCAGTTTTTGCTTCGGTGCAGTCCCTTTTACGTGTGCTATTCCTTTCATTTTGGTTCTTAAAATCGAATTGTTGTCGATAGGGCTGGGGTAACCCAGCTCTAGATGCAGCACACGTACGCCAGCTAAGTAGCATTTAATGGACTGGGGCTTGACTGTCCGGGCCATGAACGTAGCGAAACGCCCTAGGGTTTTTTCCGAGGTTGGCTCGGTTTGTAGGCGAAGAAGGAACAAAAACGAAGGTATGCATCCCGGTGGGTGCGGTACGGCGCTTTGGTCGAGTCTGCAAGTGCGGCCCTCCTGGACGCAGCTAGTTCGCAGTCCAATATCCTCTCTTGCTCGTCCACTCCTGTAACAGGAATTGGCGTGATTTGGACGTCAAATGGTTGAAAAAGTCGTAATTATTCACTCTGTGGTTGCGTGAGGCAATAACTCTAGGCGGCTTATGGAGTCGGCTAACTTGCTATTTTTGCTTGAAATGAATTTTGCACACAGTTTAATGTTATAAACGACACATATAAGCAATAAAACCCGTAGCAGGTCACTACCAATTACGTTTCGAATTGACCTTGCGTTTACCGCATGCAGGGTAGTCATGTTATCAGTACGAATAACTATCTTGCGATTCCTTAGGAACGGGGCCCAAATTCCTAGAGAGAGGACTACTGTGGCGAGTTCTTTTATACTGATATGCGCTTGAGCAATTGCAGGGAAGTCGCTTTCCCAATTGGTGTAGAACCAATCTTGCACGCAGGATTTGTCGATAAGAGCGGCGCCGCCGCTGCGCGAGCTCGAATCAGTGACAAGATATGCCGTTTCGGGCTCCGCTTTCTGTAAGAAGAAAGACGTGCCATTGAAAGATATACATAGCTGTTTAATTGAGCGTAGCGTAATGAAGAGTTTGCGAGACAAGGACCGCTTTAGGGACGCCATTCGGGCAATGAGGCGTCTCCTGTTGGGTCTAACCGCATGTATTACTGCTGATATCCAATTCAATCTTCCGATCAAGACCTGTAGGTCACGTTTCGTTACACTATTGTTGCGATGTTCCCAGGCGGTTAATGATATCGGCCAGCTTTTCTGGTGGGATAGACAACTGTCCTCTGTGGGTATCGATTGTGGTCCCTAGAAACACGGGTTTTTGTGTAGGTTCGACGCATTTTCCCCAGCTTATTGTAAAACCAAGGCGCTGTAATAGGTGTAATAATGTATCCATACCCAGTTTACACTCCTCATACGTTGGTGGTGCGGTGATAAAGAAATCGTCCAAAAGACAGATACTGGCCGTTATGCCACGCCGGTGCATCATTCGTATGACACTACGCTGAGAGAGGATCCAAACGGTGGACGGGTGTCAACAAGGTAGGTATAGTGCTTGTCCCCTTCAAACCGCCACTTTAGACCCGTTGCTCGTTGCGAGTCCTTGCTTATAGGGGCATGCCTGTACGCGGATTTTAGGTCTACCTTTGCCATGAACCAGTTTCTATCGATAAGGTCAACTGCACTGTCCACTGTGACAAACGAATGCTTATCGGGGGTTGCATGGTCGTTTACACTATAACCCTCTAGCTGGGAGCAATCGTGAATGAGTCTTGTGGAGCCGTCCTCCTTAATTACACAGGATATGGGGCTAATAATATCTGGCTTATAGTCGACTTTTACATACCGCCCTAGGTTGATTTCCTGTCGTATTTGTTGTTCTACCTGCGCGCGATGAGTGGTTTCGGCTTTTCGGCTGTTTTCGGCTTTTCGCCTGAGTTAGGGAGCTTCCAGGCGTGATGATATTAAAACCGTTTTTTAGGCCATTTATAATGAATTCGTTGTCCGTGTCCGTAGCCAGTTTCGTTTCCCATTGAGCTAATTTGTCCGTGAGAGGGCTAGAGACGCATGCATGTCAGTGGTGGTACTGAGGGTGGGGCCGGAAGCAGCCGGGGGAGATACACACGTGTGCAAATCTGCAGTCGGTGCGCTTGCAGCCCGTTTTGCATTTGGTAGCTCTTGCAGATCTCGCGGCCGCTGTTTGGATCTGTGGGGGCCCGAAGGCGCGTCCCTAGTTCGAGTCCCGGGGGTGTCTGGTGTCCACGTGACCCTGAGTGCTGTTTGAGGACAGGCGCTTTAAGCCGAGGTGGAAGGAGTCTTCGCCCCACTTAATCCGTCGGGCGGCCTGTTGTATGCGGTATTCCTGGTCTAAGAGCATGACACGGTCACGATCGTAGGTCTGAAGATACTCGCCGATTTTTTTCTGGTACCTTAGGTACCTGCTACCGAGGCCTGTGTGAATGGGAGTTGTCCCGTGCGTAAAAGTTCAACAAGGATCCGGGACGAACCAACTAGGTATTGGGCCGTGGAGGTTTCGGAGGGCTTCGGTTTAGGGGTGCGGTTGGAGGTAGTGACCCGCATAATACCGATAGATACGCTTTCCTCCTCAAGCGGCGTGACCACGAGACCACAGAAATCCTGGACGAGTAGTGCTTTGTTACCTGTGGGGCGTGCATCCAGCCATGGGTCCGGTATCTGCGGCTCAGTGGGGCCTAGAAGCCTATCCGCTTCCTGTACGGAGTTCAGAAGTTCCGTAATGTTACGGCCTTTAAGCGTGTTGGCGTCCACAGGCTGAAGTGGTTCCGCACAACCACTATCGGACTCCGAGGGCCCTTTCGTGTTTTCATGCCTCAGCTGCTCTACGACCTTGGTCAGTGCGATCGTCTGTCCGGCTGAGAGCTTCAGTTTGCTGATGAGGGCGCTATCCATTTCAGCCACGAGCATTAGGTCATCCAATTCCTCTTTGTTAAGTTTTTCAATTGTTGCCTGTCTTACTTTCCTATCCAACATATACTTAACAAATTCGTCTTTATCTGCCATCGCTAAATTTTAATTTTGCAATATTTTTGCTGTTAGAAGATGTTCGCGCTTTAACTGCTAACTTGCAAGTGCCGAGGGGACAATGAACTTTTGCGCGGGTAACTAATCCTTATCTCCGACTGAACAGATGGCGTGGGCGTAGATAGCAGCTGTACAAACACAAGGTGACACAAGGGGCTCCGGTGTGTCTGGAGGATTAGGGTCTGGTCAGTGAAACGCAAGGGGTTGAGATAGTTAAAAAAAAGAAGGGGGCAAACATGCATTGACTGTTTAAACAAAATTAACCATTAATTTACAATTAAACTTTTTATGTCAATGTAGCATCTCTAGCTCTTTAAATAGACTAGACGGGTTGTGTAAAATTTATTTTTATTTTGCATTTGGTCCTGTTTGACAACAAATATTTTGTTTGATTGTCAATATGTCCAAGATTACCAAACCCGTCAGTAGGGGTAGATTAACCAGAACTAACTCAAGATTTTCCGAGTTTTTTTGGCTATAATGTTTTGTATGACCACCGTACACTCAAAGGTATGTCCAAGTTACTCTCGTAAGCATCTGACCGCCATGCGCCTTGAGTTTTGATAGCATGGGCGGGTACCCCACAGGCAAAGGCGAAACTGGCGCCACCCAGCCTGAAAGAATGTCCACTATATTTCTGTTCATTGAGGCCGATCTTGGCGAGCATTGCGCGGAGGGTGGAGACAAACAGGGCGTTCGTCATGGGGCGGGTCACTCCTTTTATCCTTCACATACGAGAACAAAGCGGCACTGTCGTCTTGTTTCGTATGGGCAAACAATTCTCCTAGGGCACTGACTGGACAAAGGGCTGAGTTTGGCACCCGTGGGATGGGAAGCTGGAGCACTGAGTTATAGTTTTGCATGGTCTTCGTGTGCTTTATACGAAGCAGTCCACCTTGGACCGATATGGTGACATCCCTGCGACAAGGGTCTTTGCGACAATCATGGCTTGAGGCGGCGTCCGGGTCAGCAAGGTGGACTTCCGTAGGTAGCAGAAAAAAGCTAGTAGGCATGCTGCCCAAAAGCACATCTTGGAACGTATCTTGCATGGGCATGAGGCGGCGAATTTGGAACAGTATTTCTACTGTTACAGGCAGTTTTTGCTTCGGTGCAGTCCCTTTTACGTGTGCTATTCCTTTCATTTTGGTTCTTAAAATCGAATTGTTGTCGATAGGGCTGGGGTAACCCAGCTCTAGATGCAGCACACGTACGCCAGCTAAGTAGCATTTAATGGACTGGGGCTTGACTGTCCGGGCCATGAACGTAGCGAAACGCCCTAGGGTTTTTTCCGAGGTTGGGTCGGTTTGTAGGCGAAGAAGGAACAAAAACGAAGGTATGTATCCCGGTGGGTGCGGTACGCCGCTTTGGTCGAGTCTGCAAGTGCGGCCCTCCTGTACGCAGCTAGTTCGCAGTCCAATATCCTCTCTTGCTCGTCCACTCCTGTAACAGGAATTGGCGTGATTTGGACGTCAAATGGTTGAAAAAGTCGTAATTATTCACTCTGTGGAGCACATAGGTTGCGTGAGGCAATAACTCTAGGCGGCTTATGGAGTCGGCTAACTTGCTATTTTTGCTTGAAATGAATTTTGCACACAGTTTAATGTTATAAACGACACATATAAGCAATAAAACCCGTAGCAGGTCACTACCAATTACGTTTCGAATTGACCCTGCGTTTACCGCATGCAGGGTAGTCATGTTATCAGTACGAATAACTATCTTGCGATCCCTTAGGAACGGGGCCCAAATTCCTAGAGAGAGGACTACTGTGGCGAGTTCTTTTATACTGATATGCGCTTGAGCAATTGCAGGGAAGTCGCTTTCCCAATTGGTGTAGAACCAATCCTGCACGCAGGATTGGTCGATAAGAGCGGCGCCGCCGCTGCGCGAGCTCGAATCAGTGACAAGATATGCCGTTTCGGGCTCCGCTTTCTGTAAGAAGAAAGACGTGCCATTTAAAGATATACATAGCTGTTTAATTGAGCGTAGCGTAATGAAGAGTTTGCGAGACAAGCGGGTGCGATGACTGGACCGCTTTAGGGACGCCATTCGGGCAATGAGGCGTCTCATGGTGGGTCTAACCGCATGTATTACTGCTGATATCCAATTCAATCTTCCGATCAAGACCTGTAGGTCACGTTTCGTTACACTATTGTTGCGATGTTCCCAGGCGGTTGATGATATCGGCCAGCTTTTCTGGTGGGATAGACAACTGTCCTCTGTGGGTATCGATTGTGGTCCCTAGAAACACGAGTTTTTGTGTAGGTTCGACGCATTTTCCCCAGCTTATTGTAAAACCAAGGCGCTGTTATAGGTGTAATAATGTATCCATACCCAGTTTACACTCCTCATACGTTGGTGGTGCGGTGATAAAGAAATCGTCCAAAAGACAGATACTGGCCGTTATGCCACGCCGGTTCATCATTCGTATGACACTACGCTGAGAGATGCTCCAAACGGTAGACGGGTGTCAACAAGGTAGGTATAGTGCTTGCCCCCTTCAAACCGCCACTTTAGACCCGTTGCTCGTTGCGAGTCCTTGCTTATAGGGTCATGCCTGTACGCGGATTTTAGGTCTACCTTTGCCATGAACCAGTTTCTATCGACAAGGTCAACTGCACTGTCCACTGTGACAAACGAATGCTTATCGGGGGTTGCATGGTCGTTTACACTATAACCCTCTGGCTGGGAGCAATCGTGAATGAGTCTTGCGGAGCCGTCCTTAATTACACAGGATATGGGGCTAATAATATCTGGCTTATAGTCGGCTTTTACATACCGCCCTGGGTTGATTTCCTGTCGTATTTGTTGTTCTACCTGCGCGCGATGAGTGGTTTCGGCTTTTCGGCTGTTTGGGAGGTTAACCTGAGTTAGGGAGCTTCCAGGCGTGATGATATTAAAACCGTTTTTTAGGCCATTTATAATGAATTCGTTGTCCGTATCCGTAGCCAGTTGAGCTAATTTGTCCGTGAGAGGGCTAGAGACGCATGCATGTCAGTGGTGGTACTGAGGGTGGGGCCGGAAGCAGCCGGGGGAGATACACACGTGTGCAAATCTGCAGTCGGTGCGCTTGCAGCCCGTTTGCGTTTGGTAGCTCTTGCAGATCTCGCGACCGCTGTTTGGATCTGTGGGGGCCCGAAGGCGCGTCCCTAGTTCGAGTCCCGGGGGTGTCTGGTGTTCACGTGACCCTGAGTGCTGTGTGAGGACAGGTGCTTTAAGCCGAGGTGGAAGGAGTCATCGCCCAACTTAATCTGTCGGGCGGCCTGTTGTATGCGGTATTATTGGTCTAAGAGCATGACACGGTCACGATCGTAGGTCTGAAGATACTCGCCGATTTTTTTCTGGTACCTTAGGTACCTGCTACCGAGGCCTGTGTGAATGGGAGTTGTCCCGTGCGTAAAAGTTCAACAAGGATCCGGGACGAACCAACTAGGTATTGGGCCGTGGAGGTTTCGGAGGGCTTCGGTTTAGGGGTGCGGTTGGAGGTAGTGACCCGCATACTACCGATAGATACGCTTTCCTCCTCAAGCGGCGTGACCACGAGACCACAGAAATCTTGGACGAGTAGTGCTTTGTTACCTGTGGGGCGTGCGTCCAGCCATGGGTCCGGTATCTGCGGCTCATTGGGGCCTAGAAGCCTATCCGCTTCCTGTACGGAGTTCAGAAGTTCCGTAATGTTACGGCCTTTAAGCGTGTTGGCGTCCACAGGCTGAAGTGGTTCCGCACCACCACTATCGGACTCCGAGGGCCCTTTCGTGTTTTCATGCCTCAGCTGCTCTACGACCTTGGTCAGTGCGATTGTCTGTCCGACTGAGAGCTTCAGTTTGCTGATGAAGGCGCTATCCATTTCAGCCACGAGCATTAGGGCATCAAATTGTTCTTTGTTAAGTTTTTCAATTGTTGCCTGTCTTACTTTCCTATCCAACATATACTTAACAAATTCGTCTTTATCCGCCATCGCTAAATTTTAATTTTGCAATATTTTTGCTGTTAGAAGATGTTCGCGCTTTAACTGCTAACTTGCAAGTGCCGAGGGGACAATGAACTTTTGCGCGGGTAACCATTCCTTATCTCCGACTGACTAGATGGCGTGGGCGTAGATAGCAGCTGTACAAACACAAGGTAACACAAGGGGCTTCTGTGTGTCTGGAGGATTAGGGTCTGGTCAGTGAAACGCAAGGGGTTGAGATAGTTAAAAAAAAGAAGGGGGCAAACATGCATTGACTGTTTAAACAAAATTAACCATTAACTTACAATAAAATTAACAACAACAAAGGTTGGTTCAGTCCAGCTAAGTGTGAAAATTAAGAGTATTATGAATACTATATAGAACCTTTAAGCGTCAGTTCATTTTTCCAAAAAAAAAAAAAAAAAAAAAAAAAAAAAAGTCTTTTTTTTTATATTTTCACGTTTAGGGACCGTTTTAAAAGTCATGCGCAGATTATTTCATTATTATTCAGCTACGAAGTTGTTCATAATGTACAAAATGTTTCTATATTAAAACACATAAATATGGGCAAATGTAATCACTGATTATTCAAGAAAGACAACTAACCATTAAAATTTTATTTTGAATATACTCAAGAGCATTTGAACGGAAATAATCGAAACGCTATGATTTACCTTCGTTCTTCAGGCGTCTCGATTGTTGTTTGCACCACTTGACCCTAAAACAAATATTTTTATCTACCATATATACAAAAGTTAAATTACAAAGCAACTGCTGAAGAATTCCAGGCACACAAACAAAAAGACAAATGATTTCTTTTTAGAATTTATTCACGTTTCTCCTATTTTTATGGTGTTATTATGATGTCCCTGGTATTTGCCAAAAGGCAGGATGTGGGTATCTGAATACGATCTTGAAAATGAGCTTAATATTCACTTAAAGCAGTGACACCACAGTACTGTCATACGCGTGTTACAGAACGGGTGATGAGAGACTGTCTTTTTGTTTGGCGTATTAGGCTGGCGATTATAGAAAACGATTGTGTGCTGCATGGCGGTGGTCAATTGAATATCGTAGAAAACACAGCCCCCCACGCCCCCCCCCCCTCCCGACCGCAACTGGAAATGAAAATCTAAGTTGGGGACCTTCAAAATGGATCAAGGTCAAAATAAATGTAACGCCTACCTACTCATTATTATAGGTCATCCATTTATCTAATATTGTGGGGAAACGATTAACATCGTGGAAGTGGCAGCCGGCGATGGAGAATGGACAACACCCAAACCTAACGACCCACTCTGGAGCCTCAAGCTCCTGTTGTGGGAGGGGGGAGGGGGTGTGGACTTGAGAAAATAGGAAGAGGTATATACAATGGAACTCATTTGATAATGACACCGCTGGGACCTGCAAAACTATGTCTTTATATCCGAGTGTCGCTACATCTGAGGTTTTATAAAGACTTACTAAAAAAAAAAAAATGACGGGACTTGAAAATCACGTCGAAATACCCGAGATGCCGTAATATCCGAAGTCTGTATCAACGAATTCCACTGCATATACATATGTCTTATTGACTCACATGCGGCGACCCCATGGCGTTTTCCTTCGCGGGTCGAAGTCGGGATCTGTTGGAGGGACGTCTCTTGGGGGTGGCGGATCTTGCTCTTCCGGTGGCGGTGTGATCCGGATGATGGGTGTGCCCTTGAAGGTCCGGTCCGTCAGGCGGTACCATCTGTAGCGCATGCGCAGATACCTTTCGGTCACGTGCTGTTGCCACCAGCGACGAAACCACTCTAGTCTCAATACCAGGCAGAGAACGTTCTGGGTCCAAAGTACACGTGCACTCTTTCAATGAAATTTAACGCGATGCCACCAACGTCTTACTCTCTCAGCATGATCATGATCATATAATATATAAAAAGGTTTATTTTACTAGTTTCAATGTGAACGCAAAAGCGCAAAAGTTTTTCACCAAGAAAGGGGTTTCCTCGCTCGAAGGCTGGGCCCTCGTGCAGTTTCTCGAATTGTTTTTTCATTCAACGAAAACTTTTTTTTTTGGACGGGGGGTGGGGGGAGGGGGTGGAAAGAGTGATTCGTTACCTTGGTAATTTCCAGCACGTTCTCGATGCACAGCAGTGTGAACTGCGTCATAGCGACGACACCTGTCATGACAACGGGCACCCCGAGTATACCAGCTATACATGCCGTGATCTTGCCCTTGTCCGTGGCTGGTACTGGGTACCCATAGCCTACAACGAGGACGGAAAGGGAGCTGCTCCATAAATTATGTTCATGTAGTGAAGTCGGATGGGAAGGCTGGGGGGGGGGGGCGGGGGCTTCTGGATGGGCCAGGGTGTAGACGCGAAGGCCAGAAGTAAATGTAACGCAACTAAATAAAATTACCATTGTCACATAAATAGATCTAAGTCTTATCGATGACACATCAATTAATGAAATAAATGCACTTAATTCCTTTCATCTTAATCATTGTTTAATGACGCCATCAATAACGCCGGACATAACAAATATCTGACTCCATCTTTATATAATATTCCAAATATACGAGGGAGTTCCAAATACGTATTTATGACGTCAGCTCCTCAGGTGCTGAGTATATCTTAAATAAAATACTCCATATTTTGGATACATTTGGCAGAATACACTTTCTCTCATTCTCTCGTCATCTGTTTTTCGTGAATATTTATTTTTTTTCTTTCCCATTCGCTGGTCTCTCTCTCTCTCTCTCTCTCTCTCTCTCTCTCTCTCTCTCTCTCTCTGATTTTTTTACCGACTCATTTTTCTCTGCTTTTCTGTTTGCCAACTTTCTTCCCTTTCCAGCATTTTCTTCATCTAGTCTTTTCCTTACCTTCTTCTTTAATTCCTTTGCCCTTTTCTGTGACGTCAGAAGACTCCGTGCTGGACAAACTCCATCCATATACATATCGCCGATTCGCATGTCACTTACTTAGCACTCAGCTTCATCCTTATTAATTCTTATGTAAATACAATAATCTTTTTTCCCAAAATTAGTGACCAGTGCCAAATAAGTGTAAGTGAAGCTTAAAGAAGTTGTTGGTCATATGATATAATGTGGGCACGTTATGTGCGGGCCGATCGGGGGTGGGTATTGGGGGGGGGGGCGGAGGTATGATGTGTTACCATGCGTGTCCAAAAAAGCGTGAATAAATGCGGGTAATTTTGAGGCCGGTCGCGGTCCGCACGGAGTACCAATTTTATTAAAAGGTGGGGGAGTAATTTTCATTCAGTAGTCCACGATTCCCGCAAAAAGGGGGGTTCATTCCACGTTAAGAGGTTCATTTTGAAAAGTTATGAACTCGCATGGTAACCACGTTGAACGCGAGTTTTTTTTTTTTTTTTTTTTTTTTTTTTTGTTGCTCATTTTTGGCAATAACCTAAATGCTAAGTGATGATATGTTTTCTTATGAACTCTATACCCCTTAATGCATTACTTAAAAGCTTTTATTAAATGTTCACAGTGTATCTTTGTGAGGTTTTCTATCGAAATAGTTACCATAATATGACAACAAGAAAAGCTCAGATTGGAAATAATTGTGTGAAACTGTCGTCAGATGCATAATTTCGCGAACAGGAAGGTGGAATGGGGGGCGGGGGAGGAGGTGGGAGGAAGAGCCCGGACTCTGTTTTAAAATATTCTCCTATATAGGAAATTATGAAAACCAAACTTTTTTTTTATTTAGGTGGGATGTGGATCCACTCATGGAGGTGGAATGAAATTTAATTTTTTTTAACGAAACGATGGTGGACTGATACGTGAAAAAAAAGCATCAAGTTGATAAAAAAAAACGGTGTTGAATGATAAGATGGATAAAAGAAAATGAAGTGCAGTGAGATGAACGAACCGACGGTGGTGAGTGACGTAATGGAGAAATAGAAGCTGCCCGTTAAGGTCCAGGGGGTGTGCTTGAACGTCGGACCGATATCGATCTCTTTATTATAATCAATAATCTGCAAAAGTAATAACAGTGCACTCAATTAAATTAACATTGTGCAGTATTATCCGCGAAACGATCTTTTACAGGCCCAGTTTTTTTTTTTTTTTTTTTTTACTTTTTTAAGCTCTTTTTTTTTATTTAATATTAGCGAACAATAACGTCACATAGACAAGGATATTTGTGAGCTGTTTTCAGATCGAGCGATCTGGGCTTGTGTCGGTAATTGGTGAAAATTGGCATTTCTTTTGCTTACGTCACTGATGAGATCTTTCGAGACATGTCGCCAGCGGTCAGGTGAAATGGTGCCATTGAAAACCATTTCACAGCCGTCGTACATGTAATACACCAGTCGATGTAGATAATAGTGAAACTCGTATCTATAATCATATTCAAAATTATTTTCATCAGTAAATGAAAAAAAAATGCACTAACTTATATTCGTATATAACCGGAGTGTAAATGGGATTGTTGAAAAAAAACTTTTAAAATATAACTGTTAAAAAAGAACTGTCAAAAAAAAGATTGTTAAAAAAAGTTTAATATATCAGTTAAAAATACGGTTAAAACCAGTTCCAGTTCTAAAAGTTTTCATTGAATATGCTTCTATAGTGGACATACGAGGAGTACACTGACCTGTTGTCCTTGTCTGTAGCAGCTTCAGTCATATAGAAGGCCCCAGCAAAGAAAGCGATCACGAAAACTGAGAAAACTATGTTGACGATCATATTTCGTCCTCCTTTGCATCCCTTCTGCTTTGTCGCCCACAGCAAACGATCCAAGATATACTTGTCGTCTGCAACGCCGAGATGTTTTTTTTATAAATCCGCTGTATGAAAATACCACGCTGTCACATTGATTAGATGTTTGCACAGTTTTAATTAAAAATGGAAATAAAATAAAATATGTTTTTGTAAGCAACAGTATTTTTGTATTTTATCTGTTTATGTAGCTTGCTTTATTTTTCTTAAAATGATAAAAAATGTCAACAAAATAAATTGACGATTTTATTTGACAAAGACCAGTTTTTGACGAACCAAGGGTAATCAGTTTTGGCAAAAATAAAATGTGCGAAACTGACAATTTTTGAACAAAGTTACACATCCGCATGAAACCTTTACCAAAGCTTTGATAATTTAGTGTAACCCGGTTTGCCCTGCACAAGATTTTGCTGAAGCACTCCTTAATTAGATCACCTGTGCTGAGGCGTGATCGGAATTCCTCATGAATATCTTGCACTCTGTCAATGGACTCCTTGTCCATCTATGAATGAAATAATTATATGACACAAGTTTGATTTACTGTATCTTTAGACGATCTAAAAGTATCTCTAGACGATCTTAATGCATCTTTAGACGATCTAAGAGATGGAAAAATTAAGCTGATTCTGTTAATAGCTGTTGATAGCTAGTTTTAAACTGGTTTAAATAGTTGTCAAATCCATTATTCCTTAAATTAATATTCAAAACTGTTATATTACCCCTTATTATTTTTGTGGATTTCTTTTTATTTTATACAAGAAAGCCGTTAATTTTTTTTCATAAATAGATTATAGAATGTTAATGATATATTAAAACCCCATGAATGTTTATCAAATATTAACTTGATTTCTTTAACTACTTGTGTTTTTTTTTTTAAACAATGGTAACTCGTTGCCAAGTTGACCAACCGCACTCCACCCCCTCCCCTCAAAAAGGAAACAGCGTTCTAAATACTTGCCAGAAGTTTTTTATGTTTTATTTATTTATCTTTTTTTTTCTTTTTTGTTTCGTTTTTTTTTCGGTTTTTCTTTGATTTTTTTTGTTTGTTTGTTTTTTTTTTGTTTTTTTTTTTTTTTTTTTTTTTTTTTTTTTTTTGCTTTTTTATGCTTATATTTTGGCAAAGTTATTGTTAAACAAAGTCTTGAAAACTAGTTTTACATTAATTCAAATAGTTGTCACACCAACAAGAATGCCTAGTTTAAATTCATCTTCAAAAATTTCGTATTACTCCTTATTTATTTACTTTTGTTTTACGATTAAATCATTGAAACATTTTGTATTTTGAGTAGAATAATTGTTAATTATATATTTTAAAATCCCATTTATTTGATTTCTTTAATTGACAAAAGATTAATATATGCTTCAAATTGATGTTAAAGCTTTACTCGAAAACACAGGAAATTAATTTAAATATCCATCAGTCACAAAAGTGTCATTATAAATGCTTAGATAAGAAAGACAAATAATAATAACAATAATAATAATAATAATAAAAATAATAATCATCAACAGCCCAGCTACCTCCCCCCCCCCCCCCCCCCCCAAAAAAAAAAAAAACGAAAAAAAAAACACACACACACACACACACACACACACACACACACAGAATATATTTTACAACAGATTCAATTTCTTTATATATATATATATATATATATATATATATATATATATATATATATACAAATATTTAACATCTGACATCTCAAAATATGTTGTTTTAAATAACTTATCAATATGTCATTTCATTTTCATTGCAACCATTCAAATGTTTTTTTTTTTATTCATCCAAGACCAAAAACGTTAATTTGAACTCACATTCAATGATACTTTTTGTTTACACTTCTTTCTTCTTAAAAGGAAAGATATGTAAATACTTTAAACTAGACATTTCGATTTTTTCTGAATTTGATAAAAAAACTCTACTTCTTTGAAGAAAGTCATGTAGTAACTACAGCAACAACGGACTATATATGCCCTTTTCCCTATCCTCTCCTCCCGCGATTATGATAATAAAAAATAATCCTGCTCCAAAATGTAGCAAAAATGACAGAAGAGTTGATATAATTTTTGTGCATATGAGTTTTATGTGTCGTTTTAAATGGATAGAATCATAAAAGCATGCTTGGCGGGACTTCAGTCTTTATACAAAACAAAACAAGACAATGTGAGCTTGTTGTCAGGAATGATGTGTGATTTAAAAGGGTGTGTTTTCTGTATATATTCGGTGTTCAGCACCTTAACCTCTTGTGTTACTCAAGGCTGTAACTTCTTAGACTAAAATGTTCCGTTTAATTCTTTATTTGTTCCCTTTCGCAGAAAAATGCTTTGAAATTTGGAAATGATTAATGATCAAATAAGCTTACACCCCTAAACGATGCAGTTCGGCTGGCCTTGGTTTATGCAAATAGGATTCAGCAGAATCTATGAATAAATTAATACGCAGTTCTTCCGTTTACGTCGTGTTGCATATCGCGGACCAGCTAAAAGGTTGGAGGAAAAACGGACCACTTTGCTTGGAACCAGCGAAAAATAAACAGCAATATGTTCAAGTACCAATTACATTGTATTGTAGGCTATTCGGTATTATATGACACCACTGCATTTGAATCCGCAGCTTAAAGAAGAGGCGATAATATAAGATTTTGGAGTCTGCATGTGTTTTGAAACTTATTTTGTCACACAGTTTGTTTAAGGAGTGTCGACAACATATATGTCTACGAATGAAAGACATAATAAAACATATATTTATCAGTTAGAATAGCGCCTTTTCATAAAATGGTTTCGTTGTATGATTTATTATTTTTAAGTTTGTGGTTGGCGGGTGTAGGACATTTGACCAACCGAAATTTGACCAACTGAAATTTGACCAACCGCAATTTGACCAACCTCTTAACGAAAAAACGGACATTTGACCAACTTCATAATTTATTGTTTTTCGTACCACTTGTCAGTAAAACATTAGCAATCACAAATGTTCAGACAAAAGCAACATTTAAACAGTTATAACACTGCAAGTAAAAGTACTGTCCAAATGTACCGGGATGGAATCCGGGAAAGGCCCTTATGTCCAAGGCCCTCTTGTCTAAGGCCCTTCTGTCTGGATACCACCGGGATGGTACCGTAGTAATTTCATATCCTCTCAAAACTTCACATAAAACACGTACCTGAGATGACACTAAAACTTCCACCGGGTCTGGGTTTGTTTGTATAACGCCTTGTATAACGCCGGATTACAGAGATTAACGGGGCACGTGGAACTCAACCTTATGATACTCATTGACAGAGAGGGGATTAGCACAGCATCTCATTGATGCGAATGAGCACTTCTTTGAAATTACTTTTTCTTACGAAACCTCGAACTCGTAGATTTTTAAGGTTATGTATATCTAAAACTGAAAGTTGGTCAAATGTCAGTTTTTCCATTAAGCGGTTGGTCAAATTTCTGTTGGTCAAATTGTGGTTGGTCAAATTGCGGTTGGTCAAATTGTATGTACCCCGTGGTTGGCGACAGCGCTGAACCAGTTTCGTTATCCCAGCGGACCCTTTGTATCTGCCTAGGACAGAAAGAGTAACAGCTGCTGTGATAGAAATGGTCATTGATCTCAACTTTCGGGGCCCTGGATCTTTCGGTGCACACTGAAGTGTGTACTGTCTCGTTATTTTCGACCACAGCGATTTACCACACTTGACTGAAGAGTGGTTTTGCAGTTGTAGAACATTGTTATTGTAGTTGATAATGGAGGGGGGGGGGGGGGTACTTTATCCTGATCTCAAGAAAACCTCCATTTTTCTCTGTGCAAAATTGTTATTTGACCATAAAAATTGTGGGCTGTAATTTATAATTGGGCCATTTATGCGATGTACTCCAGGCATGTAAACAAAACCTTTATTTTTATCCCAAACCTTTGAAAAAAAAAAACTATTTTGGCCGATGCTCAAAAACCCCCTTATCAATTTTTCTTAAATTATTATAAGAAAATTTTCAATTGCTAAATTTATGCATGCATGTAACACCTTATTTCATTTTTGCATGTAATACAATGCACTCGATTTTTTTTTCCATTTTTCTACGCATGAAACGACAACATCTTGTTGTTATTCCCCATCCCCACTGATTTCCGTATATTACATAAAATATGTTTAAAAAAACGTGTTCACGGATAATTAAACTTAAAAAAAAATCTTAAAAAAAATTGATTTTCATTAGAAAAACCTTTTTTTCAAAATTAAAATCTTTAAAAAACCTTTATTTTGTCAAGGACCGTTTACATGCGTGTGCCGAGATTAGCAAAACTCATATCAATGACAAGTTCTGGTGTGGCAACTATGACTCTTGCTGTCGTAGGAAGGCTACAAGAGTCATCCAGGACTACCGTCTCGTAAACGAAACAAAGGTGTTACTCGGGGAAAGGACAAGCGCATCCTTAATAAGAAGATTCATACGTAGTCATTTGCCGAAAATTTTTATGTTTCGATCGAGTACCGTTGGGATAAAGGTTTAAAGAAATGATAGAAAAAAACTTGCAAAAATTAGCAAAATTCAATTTTGCCAGAAATATATTCACGAGTTGGCTTTCAAAGGGGTTGAATAACACGTAAAGAAGTTTTTAAAAGATCACGCGATGGCCTTTTAAATTTAAAAAAGTGCTTGTTGAAAGAAAATTAGAATTTTGATGTTTGACCATCATTTCTTTAGAATTTAACACAAAGGAATTTGCAGTCGAAGGGACACCTCCATAGGAAAACCGGAAAGTACGAATTGGCTCACACAGAAATCGGGAAATACCACCCTTAATTTAGCAGCTTGGTATCGTGTTTCTTCTATTATTTTCATTTTAACCGGTTGGTTTTTGACCAAAAGCAGAAATTTGTGTGCTTCTATTCGGAACTCCTAGTCTTATTTGGCTTAATGCTTAAGCTGTTCCTTCCATTAATCTAAAGTAAAACAAAAGTGTTACATGTTGTGTATAGGTTTCAAGTTTTGCAAGAAGTTCTGCCCCAGATAATAATTTGTGTAAAATTTCATTCGCACAAGAGATGATTTCTTGCGATGCACGGAGGTGACTATAGGCGTGTTTTTTTTTTTTTTGACATGCTTAGGCTTAACATTGACAGTAAATCTTATTTCTATGAAATTCGGTGATACCGTTCAAATTTCTGCGAAGTCTTATTTGGCTGGTTGCTATTGTGGGTTCGACTCCCACAGGGTGCTAGCATAACGATTTCTCATGCAATGATTGCACTTTCCGGTGGTAGTACAGCCAGAAAAGTACTCGAGAAGATCATGAAAATGCAACCTTTACACTTGTTACTTCTAAGTTTAAGAAGTGATTAGTATGAAATCGAGAAGAAAATAAACTTAGTTCTCATCCCCGGCCGGATCACTTAAGTTGGGAATGAAAAAAATAAATATACTCTGTCGGTTCGTAAAACAAAAACACCTAGGACGCAGAAAGGAACTAAAATTGGCACTTGGAGGATAATTTCAGGCCTTCCAGCGCTCCTAAGGAAAAAATAGGTTATTTGAGTAGGTCCTCAGTTAAAAAATAGGTTTAATTAGGTCATTTTCGCAAAAAAAAAATAGGTCCATTTTGAAAAAAAAAAAACAGATTTAATAGGTTCCGCTGGAGGGCCTGTGATTTTGTTGTGATATATCGATATAGTAATTTAGTTACAAGTTCATAACTTGTGACAATGTCCCTGGATATATTAGTTTATATCGTAGATTTCAGTTAGGGGTGAGAAAACTTTTTGTTGTTTCAGATAACCACTGAACTCGGGGCCAATAGAATGGTCTTGTCTAAAAAGAGACACAAAAAGGACAGAGCTGGGGGATATTGGCAAGCCAAAAAGCCAGGCAGCTGGTTCGACAAAAAGACGACATAAAGACTTTTAGAATATTTTATTATCAAAATAAAACAGAAGACAAGCTTGACGAGGCAAAGTTACCACTAAAGATACCCCCTGTTTTTCAATACTGTACAACCGCGGTGGCTCAATTTGTTTTACCTATTTTATTTTATTTTATGAGAAATACAAGAGGCAAAACAAAAATACATTCCAAACACCGAAGTCCTCTCACTGTACACATAACTGTACACATAAACCCTTCATATGGATGTGCACTAAACATATCACAGTCCATCACGTGGTATCTTACAATGTCTATCATACATGGGAACGGGGTCGAAAAAAAGTAGCCGGAAAATTTTATCATACACGGGAAAGGGGTCGGAAAAAAGTTGTCCATTTGGAAAAAAAAAAAAAAAAAGCGGAAGATCTCCATATATGATCTATTCGTTGTACGAAGTCGGAAGCCATAACAACTGACGACCCCTCTCTATGTGAACAGCATCGGGGTAGCAATTCAAAACTATAGGCAATAACCTCGTCATGAATATTCAATTTCTTGAAATCTGGAAAAGAAAGTAAACAGAGTGCTGTTAAAAGTATTAGATTAGAAAATAAACATTGTTTGTACTCACAGAACAGCACAATGTCACGATTTATCTTAACAATCAAGAAGGAAATTACCGTTCGCTGGCTGCATCACTCCTCAGTTATGCCTCTCATCATGCCAGCACGCTGTAAGTTCCGACAACACACTTGTGCATAGCTTGCACTTACTTGCACTTGGGACACGAGTAGAAGACTGTCTGGCCTTCATCCGCAGAGCGCGTCTGCCGAGTAGCAAACGTCATGCCGTCATGGCCACACTTTTGACACTTACGATCAACCTACAGAACAATTCCGAAAACGTTCGATACGACGCGTTTCATTTTGACCCCACTTATCATAAAACATAACCCCACATAAAACTGATTACGGATGATCCTCCAAAATTGAGTTTTCCTTGTTACATTTTTATAATTCAGTCCCACAGTCATGATCAAGCCTAAAGCAATTCCAGTTTAGTGTTTTAATACTGTGCCACTGAATCAAAGCTAACACACAAAACTATAACAAGAGTTTTCTTTACCAACGGGCCTTGAAAATCGTCTGACGTCAGTGCGGCTACTTTGGCCTTGACCTTGTTGAACACGACCTTTGACGTCATCTCAATGCCTGCAAAAGCTGTCGAAGGAACACAAGAGATAGTTTATGATATATGAAGGGGGTTGCGCCTGTCAGATATAACATGATCTCAAATAGTTACTTTTTTCTTTCTTTATGATTGCTTTATTGCAACGAATACCGTTTTACTTTACCATCACCGGTGCACTTGCACTTCAGGGTTCATTCCACGTTTTAAGCACGGACAGCAAAGCCCAGACACACCACTGACGTTTACAGCCACATCATAGCTGTGACGTCATCTTTCTCATGACGCCATCGTACCTGTGACGTCCACCTGGTAAGTGCACTGCACGCAGCTCACCACAGCATCGATAGTGGGTAGCGGGAGGATAGAGCCGCAGTGTGGGCAGAACTCAATGTCGCTGTCAAAAGCCACCGAGGCCGACATGCTGCAACGTTAATAAAACGCAAATTGTTTACAGTTTTTTTTTTTTTTTAAATTCATTTACTTTGGTCAAGTTGGGATGGGTGAGGTGGTAAATTGAAACAAGCAGGTGATCCAATAATATTTTATGGCCTTAGAGCTGTGGTTGTTTTTAATATAAGCACAACAAACAATTATTATGCCTGCCCAGACAGCATATCATCTTGCTAGTCTGTTGGTTATTTTCAAAAATATATTATCTAATTTAGTTTTATTATACACTCGTAAAGAACGTGCTCAAGTTGGTGCAGAGCGAATTTGCTCAAGCCAAATATCATGACAAAAAGCCTTTTCTCGGTCTTACAAATCAGTTTTATTTTCCTAAAGGCATAAGAAAAACGATTTGAGGAAACGAAGCTTATAAAATGCCGATCAAGCATTTAAGTCATTCAGGAAATATATAGGTAATATATATGTATCAAGTATATGTAATGCACTCTCTTTGATAACTGATTTAAGAATTGTTGGTCAAGAAAATATTCTGAAGAAGACAAAAACCCGAGAATGTTTGCAAATATTCTCGGAGAAAACATACACAGAATAATAGGCACTCTAGGGAAGAATTCGGCCGGAGCTTGATCATCTAGGATTACAAACGCATCCCTCGTACTTGTAAATATGTTTTAACACAATAGAGCTTTCTTAATTTTTAGTCTTTTTTATGTTTCCTTTGTGCATTTAACCAAACCTAAAACGACTGGAAACGTCACCCCTTTCTGGCAAATCGCAAAATATAAATCAGCTTAGCCCACAGTGACTGACTTCAGATACTGAAGTAGGTGTAAGCACGAAAGTTGCTGAGAATCATGCCCTGAGTGTATCTGAATACTTTAAACTTCACTTTCTTTGGGTTTGTTATACAGTTCTTATACACGTATTATTTCTCAAACAATGACGTGGCAAGAGCGGATCAACCAATCAGCTGAGAGGGATTTTTCCTTACAACTAATTTTGGTTACTCTTATTTCTTTGCAAATCTACGAGTAAATTTCGCCCTTATTAGAGGATGATTCAGCAGTTCTAAGTACGAATCCATTTCTCCCGCGAGTTCCTCTACTGAACATGCGCACTCGAAAAGGTGAACTGGCTTATTCTTTCCAACACAAATCCTTGAGTCCTTCAGAATTATAAAGATGCCTTCAAATGTTGTCTCGCTTACAGAAAAAGTTTTGCAATAGAAAAAGGATAGTGAAAAATGCTCCAATGATCGCTAATTTTGCCGCCTGATCCAGTTTGGAATTTGATTAAAGTCAAGGATTTGTGGCCACAAGAAGAGTAACATGAAATCGAATAGCACATCGAAATTGGCAGAACTGCAAATGTGAACTTTTAATATGAAAACAGCGTTTGCATCGGTTAGTCCATTTTTCTTTACAAACTATAAGCTACGCACTTCACCACAACATTCTTGTTATAGGTCATGATAATCTTTTGCAGCAAAAAGACCAATTTGTAATTAAATAACCAATTACGTTGCGCTGTTCAATTTGAGTTTGCATCGTATTAGACCCTAAATAATACGTAATATAGATTTTAAAGATCATATGATGCCTTTTTAAATTCAAATGTTTGCATTTTGAAAGAAAATTAGAATTTTTATGCAATCGAAACGACACCCCCATCGGAAAGATCCGAAATTACCAATTGGCTTATTCCAGTGAAGAAAAAAAACAAAGAAACAAAATGAGAAAAATATACTAAAACTTGACTTTGTCTACCATAATGTATCTATAAGGTGCTAAAACTTTATTTGAAAGCAGAAAATGTGAATCCGCTTGTTACAGACTAGAATTCTTGCGGACACCTTCATCCAATGCGTTGTGGGCAACTGAGGGCATAATGAGCGATATTGGAGTTTATTGCACTGTTTTATACCAAGACAAATTCTTCGATATTTAAGGTAAGTAATAAAATTTTTCTAAACGGTAAAAATTATTTAAAGAACTAACTTCCTGGCATGTGACAAGTACAAGGACGAGACAGTAATTGGGACAAAATTATGGGTTTTTAACGATTTTAGGGAAATATCCTACCACTTACACGTGAACAAATATATACCATCGACAGGAGAGGTCTAACCAAACATTGCTAATACAAAACACAGCAACTTCCCAGTATGTGGACATTAAAATACACAAAAATATCAATTGTGTTTCTAAGGTAAACAATAGACAAGTTTGGGAGATAAAATGTCGGCCTGAACATGAATCAATCACAAACAGCGTTACAACCGATGTCCCAGAACATGAAAGAATCACAAACAGCGTTACAACCGATGTCCCAGGACCAAGGTGGCGACGTCAACAAATAAACAGCTGATCAATCTGGCCGGTTATATTAACTTTTCCCTTGAACAACAAGATACTTTCAATTTTATGTTACAATATTATTAGATACACTTTACCAAGTATGTGGATCTAAGGATATCTAATAGTAAAATGAGTAAAGCAGGTTTCAGCCTATCTGCGTAACATGTCTCATTCTACCCTCCGTCCCATTCTGCGGTTTGGGCCTTGTTAGCTCCAAGAAGCGGTGCGCTAAAAAGTTTCCAGGCACCGCTTCAAAGCCTCGCTATATAACGATAAGCAAGTCAACTGCGCTCGCTTTGAGGCACCCCTGTGGCTACTTTGTGCGAGATTCAACGACCCATAAGTTTTTATTGCCATTCGCTAAAGGCCCTCAAAGTACAACGGTAATTATATACAACTTCTGTGTTACGTTTTTCTTTAAAAGAAAATAATACGGAAATAACCCCAAATCTCCCGCAATAAATTACATTTGTTTGTATACAGGGAGCATACTTTATTACGTGAAATAGCAACAATAATTTTTTGCAATTATCCGCCAAAAAACTTTTAAATTGATATTTCAAAAAGAACGTAAACATAAAAAGTCAAATATTGTGGGTGTACCAAATAAATTTATACGTAATTCTGCATCTATCAACTGTTTAATATATATTGTCCCAATAAACTATAACCCCTTTATTTAAATTTTCGGTCCCTTGACTTTGGTCACGTGACATTTAAAGGCCAGAATGTAAACAAACATTTGACAGGTGGATGTGGAAGCTAACTTTTCTGCACTTTTATGAACAAATAAAAGATATACAGCTCACTAAAAACTGTGCCTGTTTTACAAAAAGGGCATATTGGGCATGAACTTTCTGTAGATGTTTGAATAATAGGGGCTTGTATGCGGGATTCGTGCCTCAGAACATACGAAATTGACCCCTATTAGCGGAGCAATGGAAGGCTTCGTAGCTCTGACAGAGAGATATACGATGTTATACAAGTCAGAGCTACTCGGAGCTAGGGCCTTGTAGGCTTAGAACAAGAAAAATACCGTTATATTTGGTATAAAAGAGTAAGAAAATATGCTTTTGCCCTGACGCAGGCACTGGCACTTTTTGATCACGTGATGAAACTGTTAATTCTCATTGGTGGATGTAAGGTTGTGACATGAACTCGTCCTCAAGAATCAGTTTCGACAATCCTACAGTAATCACTTCTATTATCGCTCACACGTGTCATCATTTTAACACACTACAAACGAAGAGCCTTTTAAACAAAGCAGTGACTGTATGAGATGTAGTTATCATGGCGTGACGAAACTGTTTATTACAGCTTCTTTTTTTTTCTGACTTACTTTTTCCGTTACAAGTACCGAAGTGGCTAGAACACCACTGTGGTGAACATAACACAGTACCAGTGTTGTGAAAATATGTGAGTCGCAAGCGGGGCTCGAACTGGGAACCTTTCGCTTCATAAGCGAGCGTGCTAACCACTAAGCCAAAAGCTGCAACTCATGGAAACAGCCAAGCACAAATGAACATGTAGTTACATGTTTGTATATATTCATTTTCACAACACACATTATGGATACCAACTTCACGACATTCTTCCCTGTTGTGTTTTTTCACCACCCATAGCCGCACGTGGCTTTTCACATGCCCTTTTTTCCATTCGTATTAGTGTAACACTACAGTGTTTGAACATCGTACGAATTTCCATATTTTCTCCCATCTTTGTCTCTTTGGGCCACCCATAGCCGCACGTGGCTGCTTTACTCCAATTTCACACGTGCCCTTCTTGCCATTCGCACCCGCTTTAACGTTGCACGAATATCTACCATACAACCGCGACAGGAACGTACTCGTACACTTCTGGTACCAATGTTGTGAAAATATGTGAGTCGCAAGCGGGGCTCGAACTGGGAACCTTTCGCTTCATAAGCGAGCGTGCTAACCACTAAGCCAAAAGCTGCAACTCATGGAAACAGCCAAGCACAAATGAACATGTAGTTACATGTTTGTATATATTCATTTTCACAACACACATTATGGATACCAACTTCACGACACCAGTTGCATGATGGTAAAGTCTGCGTGCGCCCCTCACGTCTCTGGTATAAAAAATTCAATCAAAGGCTCTATGACTGCAGGACTCTCTCAAAAAGTTCAATATAGTGTTACTAGGAAATTGGTATTCTTACTGAGAATGATAGCGCCAATAATAGACGCTTCTTATAATACGTTTAAAATGTTATCGTTTCATCGGCAGTGGACTTCGGTGTACTTTAACCCTTTTTCGACAAATGATTTCTTCTATGTTCTATGTTCAAAAAGTTGTGCAGTTTAAAATATTAATATCTCTCTACCGTACTATGTGGTGAGTAAAATATAATTTAACCTTTGAAAGCTCTCCAAAATAGTCATATTGAGGAGTTTTAACTCTCTTATGTCTCTGAGGCGTATCAGTCGATGAGGCCTAAAGGGTAATAAATAAAATTAATTGATATTTTGCTTTCATAACATACAGTTCTTTGACACAGCAACAATATGATAATTTTGCAGATAATAGGAAGGCCTTCAAAATTCAGAAGTCTCCAAAATAATTTCCTTCTTCATCAGTAAGAAAAAGTCTGATAAGTTTGGATCACTTCAACAGTAAATAAAATAAATAGAAACAATAAACAATAGTTATAGAATAAGCATTGTGTCTTTGTATTTTATCGCAAAATAAACATGGAAATGTGTTTATTTACTGTATTGATATCTTAGATTTTCATACTTTACACACACTGAAATGGTCAGAAATGTTATGTAAAAATTTAGGTTTAGGATATTTTCATTGGTTTATTTCACAAAGACGAGTTTCTGATGACCCAAAGGACGTCAGTTTGGACATCGTCAGTCTGGATACAGGGACGGACTCATTCATTCTAGGTATCCAGAAATGCATCGAAAGTTGTGAAGACGCCTGTTACCACCGACAAGAAATGTTAATCAGGTGTTCGTGGAAAGAAAATATTATTGAGTTCTTCCGGTGGCCACGGCCAAGTTATAATACAAAAAAACGGTGAGATATTTCAGATATTTCACAGAAGCAGACGATATCTCGAGCTTCTTTAAGTTAATCCTGTTGACTAAAATGTGATGCACCAGGTAGCAGAGATGCATTGTTCCCAGTTGATCGGAAATTAAAGTGTGATGAACATCTGATTTAGGCAGTAAATTGTTTTCAGGTGTAGCAATGCGTTGCGGTGATAGAACTATTCGGGGCAGGAATGACTGCTTGAATATTCATACATTGACTTGTTTCACTCTCTCGAGCTCGTCCAACGCATGTCAGTTTGAGAGTTTTTGAGTTGTTAGATTGATGATACCCAAATTGATAACATTTTGATTTTCAGAAACTTGCAACTGTCAAATAAACTCGTCAGAAACTAGAAATGAAAATTGTTCTTACTTTTACTCACCATTTTTTACTATTTCCATGTGTATAAAGGATTTAAATCTCAAAAAGGGAATTTTGAATGTTCAATGTAAGTGAGCGACAGACTAATGTTTCCTAGTAGTGGCGCATATATTCTGGGTATTTCCCCTAGAATTGTGTGCAGAGATGAGCATACTGGGGAAGAAGAAGCCCTTGACAGGGTTGTAATTCATGACATTTGAGCTCGTTCTGTACTTCATAATGATTGGTCTTGGCTCTGGCTCTGCTCAGCGAAAACTACCATGAAGAACTTGTCACATCATGACACAAGGTGCAACGTCCAGGCGGGGAGCGAGAGGTGTGAGGCTGGCTGTCTTGCTGATGTACATCGCTGACAATGAAATGGGCACAGGTGCGCCCCCATGCTTTCTTTGCCATTCAGCAAAGGCAGCTGTTTTTGGAACTTTGCTGGTCGAGGAAAGGCTTCAACAGTTTCTGGGGGTGTTTTCGTGAAACGAATACTCTGCTATTCATGTGCACATTCTTATAGCTCTGTAATACATTGAAAATCAATTAAAATACATGAAATATCTGCTTACTATTGCTTATACCTGATGAGACCAAGAGGAAGACTTGTTCAAATATGAAATGTCTGAAATCAGTAGTTTGTCTAAAACACAATTGCTGGCGCTATGATGTGTGTAGGAGATTCGAGGGAGGAGGGGTAGGTGGGTTCATCATATAATAGTTTGGATAGGGCCGAAAGAGTGTGAAGTGGAATAAGAGAAAGTGAACCTCTCAAGAAAAAGTACGTTCTTGCAAACGTTTTAAACTAAAATACACCAACTTGGATTATCAAATATAAGAGATAGCCGGAAACTTGAACGGGACTTATTATTTACTTAAACAGAAACCAAATACATAAAGTAACATTTTTTTCTACATATACATGTATATTTTAAAATCCCTCAGAACTGGATTCAATTGAGACGTTTTCAGGCATTCAAAGAATAAACAAATGAAAAACTGTTTTGTCTCGTAATGACCAAGCTGAACAAAAAAATTATATAGTCTACCAAACAAACTTTAAACAATTGTTAATGCAATCAACTGATGAAAGATCGATTTCAACATATTTTTTTAAACACACTGGCCTATAGAAAACTATGAATCTGGTATTGAAATCGATCAATTAACAGGCTAATGGGTCCGTGAACAGAAAAGCTTTACAGTATGAGCAGTACAGAAGTGGCTAACTGATTATTGACTTTCTGTGGTTATGTGCAACAAGCTCTGAAGACATTACATGTGTTTTTTATTTGAATAATATGTGACAGAATCCATCTTGATTTCAATCAAACGCTCTTGTGACCCAAACATCCACTGGAGGGTTATTTTTGTGGATACCCTAGAACACCATCTAGAAAGAGAACCCTTTCAACACAGTTATTACACCAATAACCTAACTCGTCTAATTTTTTATCACATTTATATAAAGGAAAGTAAGAGTCTCATTTTCCACAAGAAAAACAGATATCTATATATATCTTTGCCGTAGTAAAATAATATGTACTGATCAAAATACATATTATTCTTTAATGCTTACTTAAGCAACAGAATTATTTAATGGGACATAAAATTTTATATGCCATTAAAAAAAAAATAAAATTATATAAATAGCTTGGATATAAAATTAAATTTCTTACATTACTTATGTTTCTTGAGAGCTGTCTCCCCTTTCTCCTATTCTCACTTTCATACTTAGTCCTTACCCTTATTGTGTTTCGAATATACTTATTATATAGAATAACCCATTGAAGCAATTATATTTTATTTACCATTCACACGATTGCTTGCTGTTCTGTGATTTAGCGACTGAGAACGGATAAAATGTTACAACAGTTTATTTCAGTAGTATAATTATAATGTTATTATCTCATTTTAATATTGATACCTTATTAACATTTTCCGGAAAATTCAAGAACCACGTAAATGGCAAAAGAGGAGACTGTCAGTTCTTTCCTGCTTTTCTTGTCAGTTAAAAAGAAATAGAGGGGCATGATAGGAAAACAAAAGTATGTTAATTCTTGAGGGAATCTCTTGCAGATGAATGCAAATCACAGCATTTAAAACCATCATTAATAAACATTAAAATATCAGTGTTGAACATACCACCGTGACACTATGTTAGATAATTTGAAAATGCTCACACCATATTACACTGAGCATTCGAAATTGTTTAAGGCACAGTATGTCGCTATGCAAAACACGAATAACTTGTTTCCTGGTCAATGCAGTTTGCAAAGAAAACAATGGCTAGTATCAAAGTGTGAAGACGTAGCCTGTCGGTGGCACTCAGTACATCAAGTGTCTAAATACTTAGGTGCTTAGATCATAGCCTCAAGTCATAGCCTCATTTGTGTTTATATTTATGTGATAAAATTCGAGAACCAAGCAAAGTTATGAGTAGTGGTGGTGCTTCTTTCTGTCCTTGAGGGAGTCAGCTCTTTTATTATCTGGAATGGAATGTTTACAGTTTATGAGCCCAGATTACTAGTGCAACACGCAAAACGCTATTGATTTTCAGTAAAAATCACTCCTCCTTTCGCAATTGCTGCAATCTGTCTCAGGTGAAAGTAATTATATTGGTTTGTGCTAACCATCTGAGCTCTCTGAGTAATCAATAGGTCGCTATGAATGATTTATTTTTGGCATTGATTGGGTGTGAGAAATATTATTTACCTTCTTATTTTGCATCTTATGTCTACATTAGGGTTCTCAGTAAGTTAAATTACCAGCGTATGGAAACACATAGGGAGACGGTTTGCAATTTTCACGAGTAGCACTAAGTTATGATTGAAGTTTGAAACACGAAAACGCACAAGAGCCGTGTCTTTGATCTAACATATGATCCAACTAACACATTGTTCCTTTTATCTCGGACAGTCGTAAACATAATGTAATTCTTTTAGTAACTGTTCTGCAAAGCATATAGCTTTAAGGATGTTTTCTTCAGGTATTGTCTTCCTCAGTTCTAGAAAGTGTTCCAAAATTCCTTTACATGCTATTTTTTGGATGATGTCAAAGTGTAAAACTACGAAGTCTGAAAAACGTAAATAATGTTTTCTTATTTCAACAAGCTTGTCGTGGAATTCTCCTTCAGCACTAATTTTCTACTAGTAGCGTTTAGTTCATGAAACGATCCAAATCTATGATATTTGAATTAAGCCCAATACTCTATATTAGTTATGCAATGACATAGTTATTTGCAGGTGAGTTACCTGACAGTCTAACACCTTAGTTATTAAGGATTCTATTAGTTCATTCAACGAACGAAATTCATTCAAATGTGGTGCCCTACTATTACGGTACAACATAGTGAACAGAATATTTCTCAAATAACCTGGTTAACATCAAAACTGGCCCGAATACTGTTGGAGTGTGACAATTTAGCCGGCGTGGCTTGATTACTTACTTGTCCGACAACTATTACATTTTGCGTTTTTGCTTACTTGCTACTAAGACTGATGATGCCGTATAAACGTGCACTTTTTATTCTTTGAAATAAAAGTGACATTACTGATACGAATGGTATAAAAAGCTCAACTACTTTTGAAAATAGGTTTCTTAATTTGGTAAGATCACAATACTTTTGACTCGCATCTTAGCTGCAAAACTGCAACAAAGCAACAGGAACCCGAACGATGCTTGCTATTCGTTTAGTACATTATTCGCTTGCTTGCTGGCGCCACATGATAGCGGAGTAATAGAGGAATATTTACACAGGACTTGACTGATCTGCACTATCTAAACCAAATACTTTCAATAAGTCATTGCATTACACTGCTTTCTGCTTATTAGATGAATTAAAAGCTCTCTGTAGATTTATTGCACCATTCATATTTGTAGACCTTTTGTCTACTGGTCATTTATTTGATACGAATAATGGACTAGAAATCATTCAAAGGTAACTGTTTAGGCCATTCTGGGTACTTTATCTATATTTTTACATTGATTTTTATGTTAAAAATATTGATTCTTAACCAAAATATATGTGAATCCTATTATCCTTAACGAAAAAGACATTCGCATTTGGATGTGCTGTGAGTATCTCACATCAGTTCTAACACAAAGGATTATTTGTGTTTCATTTTAGAACCAATTTTGTTGTCGCAGTTATTGGATTTTAATCCTTTTTGTTTGATATTTGTTGTGGTGAACAGGATTATGTCTTCCTTGGAACCAGTTTGAAGTTCAGCAGGCTGACGGATTGCGATTAAGTGTTGAAATTGCTTTGGCAGAACACTGAATCACCTTTACAATACATCCATGATTGATAACATCTGACCTTTTTCTTAAGATTAGAACTGGCTTTTTTGTTGTTAATTTTCGCCATACTTTATACCAACATTCTTATCAGTAATGCGAAAAAAACACATAATAACGTGCATAAATCCTGTATTGTTTTTCTCTTGATATGTGTATTTTCCCAAAGAGAATAAAGCAAAAAAAAAAAAAAAAAAGAAGAATTCATGTTGCTTCAATTGCACACACAAACTGGTTTTATTTAATCTATACACCTCTTCTTTTCAGGTATACTCCATGGGAAATCACAAAGCAAGTGTCAAACACAGCAAATTATAAATTTCATTTCTTTCAAGTATACATTAAATTTAAAATTTTATATTGATCATGTGCTGCAGCTATGTGAGCATATTAATTTTCTTTCTGTGCACAGATGATCTACTTTACACCTTTTCCTGTCCATGTATATGTGTTCTTTCTTCTGTCTCTCTTAGCTTTAAGAATTTATGGGAATCGTGATGGAATGCCATTTTCACATTCATTAAGGAATTATTTAGATCAAGAATTAATTTTTATTTCAAAAAACTTTTTTGTATCAAAAATTAATTTTTGATCTAAAAATGCATTTTTTATATCAGGAATTAATGTTTGTTATCGGTTATTATATTTTTGATATCTCTTAAAGAAAACCAGATCTGAAAAAATTCTTGATATTAATAACTACTTAGAGATATCGAGAAATATTCATTGATATCTAAAATGATTTAATGATCCCTAAAATTGATTATTAGAGATCAAAAATTCTTGTTAGCAAAAACGAAATATTTTATAGCAAAATCTCAAGCTCAGCAAGCTCAATAATTCATTTTCCTTTTATTGTTATTAAGAATTTATTTTAGACATCATTATTTCAGCATGAAATTTTATACATATATTTTGAAATCTGCAAATGATTTTTTGCTCTCAAAAATTAATTTTTGATATCAAACTATCAATATATTATTGTAAAAAATTCAGATGTACACATCTGTGAACAAGCTAATGATGGCCCTTGTATGCAAGATCTTTCTTTTAATTTTTACGATGAAAAGAAGAAGCAATTTTTGAGCTCAAAGGCTGTGTTGTTATTGATATCAATAATTCAAGTTTTTGTCTCCTAAACTTTATTGACGATTCGTTAATTTTAGATATATGTGTTTCTCTCTTGAGATTTTTCAAGTTTCTACAGTTTTTTTTTTTTTTTTGATCCCAACAATCATTTTTTGCAATCTAAAATTCAATTATTGATAGCAAAATTAATGAGATCTAAACTGAATTATTGATATCTTAAACGATATTTTGATTTGCTGCCTTGATAAAAAAAATGCGTAGGCCTTATAGCTTCCCCTGTATCTGCAAATTATGCGAATCAGACTACGTTAGGACTAAACAACATTGAAAAAGCATGGTTTCTGCACACGAATTCATCGCAAATTTGTGATGTTGCGTGGGTAGAAGATGTAGCGGGTAGCAATTGACGTTGTATAAGTGTGTGGTATTAAATATTTATCAAGTTGTGGATGTCAGTACGTCACAATATTTTTTGGTGTAAGGAGTGACCGGATATAAGGTAAAAAAAAAAAGCCGGGGAGAGGGTAAAATGACACACAGTTCTACGCACAATACCTTCGATTTATCAATAGAAAGCTAAAGATGTCGTTGTGTAAATCGATGTTTGGGTGCACTAACCGCTCTAGACATGGAAATACAATTTTCTTTGAATGTCAGCAAAAAAATCGTTCCATTTTCAAATTCTCACAAAAATGTCTACCCCACTAAAAGCTACAAAAAATCAGGAGCTAAATGTATTAAAAAATAGAGAAATGTTATAATTGTGGTCAAGAAAGTGAGGGCACAAAAAAGTTCGATGAAATTTACAGGGTTTCCGCATTTGGGTGAAAAAATCATATTTTTCAAACTGGACACTCTGCATTTGGCAGTTGTGTTAAAAAGCTATGGACATGCATGGCAGCCAATATTTGCAAGTGACTGCCGCCCCCACCCCACCCTTTCCCCTTAATCTCGAGCTCCCCCTTTCACTTCTCTACACTTCGTCGAGAGGCGAGGGGATCAAGGTAGATGCAAATCTATACGAGAAAATATAGTAATTTCCTGAGCAGAAGTTCAAGTTTCCGATTACGTGAAGTGCTGTTGTTAATCACACCCACCACAGGAAGTTTTCATGCGGTTTTATCTTTGAAACACAAAGCCTTTGATTGACTGATACTTAATTTTTTTATGTAAAACTCAAAAAGCACGACAACAGCTTGGACTAGCAATTGAAATGCATCATTCGTGCCTCTGGTGCCTCCATGCTATTATTCTTTGGGAAGCTTTGGAATAGGAATTGGTGGTTGATGGAACGGATTGTATTATGGAATGCCATTTTAACATTTATTAGGCACTTATTGATATCAAGAATTCATTTTTGATCTCTAAAATTTATTTTTTTTTATATCAAGAATTAATTTTTAATTTCAAAAATTCAATTTTTGATATCAAGAATTTTTTGGTACATGTAATTGCATTTTTGATATCTTTAAATGTATTCTTGATCTCAAAAAATAATTCTTGATATCAATAAATAGAGATCAATTTTTTTTTACTACACAAAAAAGAAGGAACTCTTGAACTCAAAAATTGTCCTGTTATTATTGATATCGATAATTCAGTTTTCAGCTCCAAAATTTAATTGAAGATTCATTAAATGTTATATAAAATGTACGCCTTCGTTAAGATTTTTTAGGTTTGTACAACTAATTTTAGAATATCGAAAATGAATTTTTGCCATCTAAA
Source organism: Protula sp. h YS-2021 (assembly GCA_949752745.1). Classification (NCBI taxonomy): domain Eukaryota; kingdom Metazoa; phylum Annelida; class Polychaeta; order Sabellida; family Serpulidae; genus Protula; species Protula sp. h YS-2021. Next base: position 24,032,371 of record OX457033.1, on the reverse strand, counting down.
TTACAATTTTTGATAGCAAAAATTAGCACTAAATGTTAAAATGGCGTCGTTTTAAGACACTAAACAATCTGCAGTGATAAAGTCAAACAATCACTCTATTAATGTAATAGACAGGTTTCGGGAAAAGTTCACCTCCGTTTTATTGATTTTTATTGATTGAATACGAAGGTATTGATGTTTCACGAACAGCGAATTTTTCTCAGTCCCATGCAGTCAAACGTTGTATTCTATTATACGCGGTAATTATCCGCCAAGGTTATTATTTTTTTAATTCTCCAAAAGAACGCAAGTAAAACTGTTTCCAGTCGTGACTTAAAAAATGTACCCAATTTCACTTCCAGTTCAAAACTTCCTCGTTCAAAAGCCACATGACAGAAAACAATGAAGTGGGTTAATTATAAATCTCTTTTTTTTTTTTTTTTTTTGTTTGTTTGTTTGTTTTTTTTTTTTTTTTTGTATAATATATACAACAAAAAAATCAAGTTGCACTTCACTTTCATATTTTATTTTACTTACAATGAAGTAATTTTTTTACATATTTTTTATTCCGATTCTAAACAGTTTGAAGTATAGTTAGGGAGAAGAGTAGGCAAAATACAGGACTAGGATTCTCTTGGCTTCTATTTGATTGGTCGATAATTTGTGTCGCTTATGGCAATAAACAAGAATTAACAAGAAAAAAATCCTTCCAAAAAATACCAGGAAAGTGAACGCTCTGCACAATTTATTGCCTGAATTCTCCCCTACCATATCGGATCAAAACATTCTGCTGTCGCTTTGACTCATTCATTGACTACAAAAACAGGATTTCACCAAAATATACGTTGTTGTTGCATAGAACCTCGTACAAGGAATGTGCATATAATCGTGTTTTGTATGTGCTTAATGAACTAATCAAACGAACAATAGCGTAAACCAAAATAGATGCAGTCCCGTCTCCAGGGTATCAAATGGATGACCCAGGGTAAACAACAAGAAAATGAGATTATACAACCAGGTAAATGCTTCTATTTTGTGCAAACTGACTCGGTGGTCGTGTGATTTCAAAGTCCAGATATTTTGCACGAATAGTTGTAAAAAGAGTCAAATAATGTGAAAAATAAGCAGCACGAATGAGAAAAAAACACCAAAAGTTCATAAATATCGGCTTTTCTTTCAATAAAATATCACATACGATTACCGACATATTTATTTCAGGAAGAAAACGCGTAAAATAATAATAATAAAAAAAGATGCAAACATAATATCATTTTTTCCCTCAGTAGCAGCTTGCAACAAAAGTGTTTTTCTTTTTCAGGTACTGGAAGAAATTACCGGTACAGACTTTTGACTGGAATCAGGGACATTGGCCGGTAGTCATAAACCACTAGGACTATAGAGAAGTCGTACTGGTTCTACTGAAATTGCATTTCGGTGCTGCAACACCTGCGGTCCCCAGGGGAGCCGCTCACGTACCAACCAGCTACCATGCGTGTCCATGACTTTTAAAACGACCACTGAGCGCCGAGTGCTCAGCTTAATATGATACCCCCTCCCCGTCCCTTTTAACCAAAGTGGAGTGTAGTTCTCAAAGAACCCTCTTTTTATGGGGAGGCTCCTTTTTAAACGAAATTTATACTTTGTGAATTGGCCTCAAATCCCATTTCTCCTCGTTTTTTATTATTATTATTACTATTGTTGTTTTCGGACGGAAATACATGACACCAAGTGCCTCCCCCGGGCTTGTATAGTGCTTTATGAATGCGGGCCAGACAGGCACAAAGTACTAAGACCATTATTATCCCATGCACAAGCAATGCCATATCCCCAGATCAGCCACATAAACAGAATGTGGTGTGTAAAAATATGGCAGATCCCATAAACTCGCTCCAGTTGGAAGCGTCGTTCAGAGAGGTGTGTCCAGTTTATACAACACAAAAGTCTTATTTTACGCGCAGAAGCTTATTGCGAAACACTGTGATTGTACATACCATAATTTTTTTTTTTTTTTAATGGATTGGGGATACAATTAAATGTCATAATTTCACATTAACCTTTTAATACAAAAACCAAATGAGCAGTTAAAACACCTCACTGGAAATCAAGATTTCTGCACAATGGTATTGCACAGAAGGCCACACGACTGTATTTTTCTCAGTTATTTACATTCATAAGAACATTTCAGTTCTAACAACCAAAAAAAAAAAAAACATTCATGGCAAGTGCATGAATTTATTTTATATACGTATTATTTATGCTTAGTAATCTAACTACGTCTTTTGGCAACTCAACTGAAGACACTGCTTACATAAGAATGAGCGTGTAAGTTAAAAAAAAGATCATACACCCGGTGTAATGGCTGACTAGAAGGAGCTTATACATACGACGCTTTACACAAGAAAAAAGATATACATAAGAAATAAGCTGTCACTCTCCCTTAAAATAAATTGAGCAAAAAAGTCAGATCAAACAAAAAAAAAAAAAGATCAAGGTCACTTCAGAGGGTCGCATTTCTGGGAATTCTCGTCATTCCAAAGAAGTTATAGAAATTAGCAGGTGATTATAGTAAAACATTCCATCACACTTTATTTTTTTTAGTGGTAAACATGTGCTTCTTCCTCACTCAGAAAAGTAATCCTTCATATGTCACCGCAAAGACTGCGATTTCACCTTCTGAAATGACCTTGAAAAGTCAAATGGTATCGATCAATCTCAATGTCGCTTAAATATAACAAAAAAACATCGAGTTTGGACCAATTCATTTGGTATTGGTGGATCGCGATCAATATTTCCACGTGGCCTCCTCCAACGTGGGTCGAGGGTGGGGGGGGGGGGAGGGGGGGTGGAGGGTGGGGGCGGGGATGGGGGCAGCAGGGGGGGGGGTGGTGCGGAATGTAGAGGACCCAAAAAGTAATCATTTCTTTGCCAAGAAATTAATCTTTTGTAAAATGTGGTTCCAGATCTTTTTTTTTTTTTTTTGAAGGGGGGGGGGGGGGGTCGGAGCGGGCTGCGGTTGGGTGGGAGTGGAGATCTATGAAAACATATTGCTAGTCACACAATCCTATCCCAGATAAAAGCAACATAATAATAATAATAATAGAAAAATAATTAAATGCTAATTGGTGATAATCAGCTGTTGGCCGAGACACTTGGAGTATTCTCTACCGTCTCTTTCGGCACACTCATACCATCATGTCGTATCGTATACACCCCCACCAACTGTACCGGTTCTTTCTGGGGGTGTGGGGAAACTGAATGTCTACTAGGTGTTTTGGGTTTCCCTTTATAATAATAATAACATCCATATGCAAGTCCAGAGAAAAACAGTACTCCTCCAAACGCGACGAAGATCACCCCTGCTTGTTGCGTGCCGTCACTCCAGCCCTCTTCGAGGTAAGTCCAGGGTAAAACAATGACCCCCATCATTAAGATAACAGCCCCGGGGAGAACGAGCATCATTGTCCCCTGGGGTATGTTGTACAGACACCGCACGAAGCAGTTGCTGTGGTGTATCCGAGAGTCCAGTGGATTTTTAGGCCGCTTGTTGAGATTAGCGACTGAGGTGAAATATGGTTCGGCTTTTTCTAAATCCGGCATGTTTGTGATGTGATGGCGTATTTTTTGGTAATCCTTTGTAGTAAATTATTGGCGCGAATTCTGTATTACACTACCTTGTTATCGCTCGTTATCCGAGTGTTGCAAAAACCCGACTGTAATCCAACAAAACTAGACACATTTCTTCACTGTTTTAGGATGGATTCCAAAGCATAAATATAACATCGTGTTTCATTGGTTGTATGATATCGTTCTCAAATAATCTATTCCAAAAATTGTGATAAAAAAAAAACTGAAAATACCTCAGCTCAGTTGTGGAGTTCTAAACATTTTGCATATTGATTAAAACACTCGACGTTTACACGTAGATTGTAGTCAATATAAAATGAAAGGCATTTCTGAAGCCTGTTCTTTTATTGAATACCAAATACACAAAGACACGACGAGTACACACCCGAGACTACATTGGGTAATGCCCCTCCAGCAAGGCTATGTCACGACCATCGCTTATGTCGCAATTATGCGAAATTCCTCAACTGGAAAAAAGCCAGTTTTCAAAAGAAATGCACTTGAAACCTATTTCTGGTGTTGGTACTTCAAATCAGGCTCACAACAGTTCATTCTTCTCAGTTTTATACAACAAAAGTCTGTAGATACGTTAAGGTCTTCAAATTTTTTTAGTATCCAACTTGGTGTAGAATCAAATGTCTTCTAGAACCATATTTTCTCCATTTCTTGTCAAAGTGATTCAGCAAGTCACCTAAAATGATTCGATTTTTTGCCCCACTCCTTTTTTGTTGGAATAACAAACCAGTCTGTTATGGTCACGCTCGGTACATAAGCACTCTTCATATTACGTCATAATCTAATTTAGTCACATCCGTTTTCACCACAAATAGGATTTTCCACAGTAAGATATAAAAGACCACGACACAGTATAATCCTCTGGTGTCCCATACATGTCAGTTCCGCATATTCTAGCAACGAGAAAGTATTTTAATACATTAACCCTATAAGTAGTAATAAACCCACAACGGTATGATTGATCACGCACTATGTCTTACGTTGGGGCCTCTCTTTTTTCCCCTTCAGGGCAAATATTTGCTTTGATTAGGTTGTTCTTTGTATGATAAGTTATTTGTATTGTAACCACGTGTTTGTTTGTTCACAAGCGAATGTTAGGTCTGAGCATATTTCCTGAACACAACTTCCTTTACCGTTGAAAGGAACCCGGGAGAACGATCAATACGCTTAATATTGATCGTGTTTAATAATGAATTGTCAAGTAAATCAACTGAGCTAAATCTGTAAACAGAGGGCAGAAATTCAGTAATCCTACAATGGGAGTTTTATCAATAAATCCAAAAGATTATACCCAACATTGTATGAGCAACAGTTTTGTTTACAGCGATAAAATATATCCCGATGAGCTTAATTGTTATGTACCCCTCCCCCACTCCACCCCACTCCCCTGAATACCCCACCAATGCCCCTTATATTGTTTTATTGTGATACACCAAGACATGAGTTACGCTTGTGAGTCGAACAATATATATATATATATATATTAACGCAAAATTGTACACCAACTTGCAACTTTTTTAAAACTGAATAATTCAGCCCAGCCGACATTTTGCCCTTTTTCCGGTTTCGCCCAGACGACATTTGGCCTTTTTCCGGTTCCGCTCAGCCAATATTGGAATCAGAACAACACTTGTTTCGACGCTGATGCGATGAAAACCCGATCTACAATTCCGACTAATTATATTCTTGGCATGGCATGTTGTTCGTGCATTTATTCACACGTTTATGCCATTGTTAGGTCAGCATCGATATCAACGTAATTAATGATATCCCATACCCAAAAAGTGCCATTTAAATTAGTTAATTATTTATTGGAAGTATGATTTGAAAAAAATAATATCTATTTAAATATAATCGAATAGACAACATGCGCGCATTTAAGCAACAAATGATTTCTTGGCATGCTCATTCAAGTTTGTTTTTTAAAAGAAAGACTGAAGTAATTTCCTTGCTATAGTAAAGACTCTTCCATTGGTCAATTACCACAATTACACATTCAATATATTCTTGATATCAAAGACCGAAAAACATCTAATTTGATATAAAAAATCTATGAAACCTTTCTTCCATCTGCTTACAGAGGAAATATTTATATTAATCATTTTTTGTGATACATATTACTGAATAACTTGGTGATTGATATTGTATATCGATTCCTGGTATTACAAATTTGGTAATTGAAACGGGACACTCAGATACCATAAAACAAACATGGCATCAAGAATATCAAAATGTAACGAAAGAAGTTTTTATATTCAAAATTTCATAGAAATACTTGTTTTCAATAAAATGAAATATTAAAATGACAATCCTCATTTTCAACGCGAATGTAAACGATCGAACTGCACAAGTTCAATAATCCATTCTTAACCTCAATTCGCAATTTATGCTTTCAATGATAATTGTACAACACCAGGTTTACTGCTCTTTTGACCAAAAACAAAAAAAAAAAAAAAATACTGGCCATATGTTATTTTATTGACCTAACCACACATTTAAACTCTTGAAAAAAAATAGATTCCGATGAATAACCGCGAGTTATCCCCAGGTGCGGTGCGCGGGGGGGGGGGGGGTGGGAGTGGATGGTGCCGTTGGGCACTTGATGTGACATGTGTTACCATGCGCCCCCCCCCCCAAAAAAAAAAAAAAGAAAGAAAGGAAAAGTGGAGAAAGCGTTTAATTTTTAGGCCACGCGCGGTCCGTACAGAGTGCCAATTCCGCGTTTCCCACAAAAAGGGGTTATTTCGGTATTTCACTCTGCGTTGGGTTAAAAAATAGGGTATTATTTTAAAATCAACATTCAGCATTTCCGGGTCGTTTTAAAAGTCATGGCTACGCATGGCAACCAGTAGGTACATTGGTGCAACCCCCCCCCCCCAGGGTGCCCCCCTCACTCCATGGCTGCAGAGGTGAAATAAGAATTCTAAGTAGGCCATGTTTTGACCATGAGGAGTGGCGTGAAATCATACCCCATGCCATTTTTGGCCATTGATCAGGCGTTGGCTCGCCCCAGTCAATCAATGCTGCAGAAATTTATGAGCGTCAGGTGAATTTAACTTCTAGTCTCCTTTCTTCGAAAATACTGTCCGAAAAAGTCGGATAACAGACACTTGAGTAGAAACCCTGGGGAGGGGAGGGGGTGGGGGGTGGGCAGACAGGGCAGGGGGGGGGGCACATAACTCTTCAAAATTTTTCATGTGGGTGCTCTTCCAGGCTTTTACAACCACTTACAAACTTATTATTTTAAATGAAATTGATCGCTTTGGTTGTGAGGTATAAAGTACATCGAGAGAGAGAGAGAGAGAGAGAGAGAGAGAGAGAGAGAGAGAGAGAGAGAGAGGGGGGGAGAGAGAGAGAGAGAGAGAAAGAGAGAAAGCGTGTGTCCGTGAAACATCACGAACGTTCTCTGGTGTTCCTAAACGACACCGGAGTGGGGAGGAGGGGGGGGGTGGGGTAGCGTATCTGCTTTCAGTAATGGAATAGTAACCCCTGGAGGAGGAGAAGGAGGGGTGGTGAGTATGATCACGCAGCCGTTTGTGTTAACGCCCGGCAATCCATAAGGCAGCGCGATGAATTAACTTCACTTATTTGTTCTCTGTTTCTTAGATGACAGCTTGGGAGTGGGGTGGAGTAGGGGGGTGGGGTGGGGAGAAGGAGGAGGTACTTTAGTCATCTACCTGTCATTAGTGCAGCTATGCACTGAATTTGAGGCATAAAAGAATAAAGGTAGTTGAGCAGTTGCCGGTAAATACAGAACACTGTTCACCCTAGGTTTGGCTCTCTTCTCAGAAAGGACTCTCATGGATTCCATTTCGTTGAGCGATGACACTTTTTTGGTGTACAGTGTTCTTTTAATGACGTTTTTTTTTTTTCGAAGACGAAAACGTTGTGTAGACGCTGTTTATTGTCATTCACTTGTCCTGTGATCACCTGTGTGACGCCAGTTGAACAAATGTCTATGTGGCCTGAAGAGAGTGAGAGCGACCTCAGCAAAATAGTTAACGTCATGGTGAATTTATAAAAAGAAAGAAAACATTGTGTTTAGAACAAAAAGACGCAAAATGCCTTCTCTGCGCAGTTGTCTCCTGAAGCCATAACGTTTGTTTATGTGCATGGACCGGAACTCGCTCAAGACATTGTCTCCTTGGGCCATTTGGTTCACAAGGATGTCTCAGCACTTTTAATGAAACCTGGTGTTTTTTTAGCCCCACTCACAAAGGCGTTGTAACCTCATAGGAAACCCTGATTATGCTGAGCAGAAGTGGCATTTTCCTCCCAAACATGAAGCGGACCATAGTTCTCTTCCGCTACTGGACAAGTGGGGGGGGGGGAGGGGGGAGGGGGGAGAGGGGTGGAGGGGGTAAGCATTGGCAGGCTGTCGTGTCTTTAATAAATATTTTGTCGTTATATCAACGTGGGGTAGACGTCGCACTCGTCGGGTTTTGTTGTGTTTATGGAAGTCGAAACAACGTCTACCTTCGGACGTGGGACAGACGTTGATTATCTGACGTCTAATCAGCGTTGCGAATAAACTGAATATGGAAGACGTTTTAGAGTTCGAGGAAATATTAATCTTGTCAGCCACAATCATAGTGCAGTCACCCCTCCGTCTCACCTTCGGGTCATCCGGTCACGCAGGGTAGCTATGAAGTCGGTTTCCACAAATTTTCCTCAAACGTTGGTGGGGAAAAGAACTTGAGCGCCCTTGAAATTTTCATATTTTAGGTCTCGTTTTGGTCTATTTTCAAAATAACCAGTCATGCTACCATCTCCGGTGAGCAATGACGCAAGGAGGTTGTTTGTTTTTTGTGTTTGGTTGCGAGTCCAACGTCTATGCAACGTCGATTTACCGATGTCGATGCTGCGTTGCCACAAAGACGTTGATTAGACGTTGGAGAAAAGTTGCATTTTGGTTGCGACAAAAATCAACGTTCCAAATAACGTTGCTTTTCGAACTTCTAATCGGCGTCGTATCAAAGACAATGCTAAGACATTGTTCTTGGTAAAATTCAGGTCCATTGGAAAAGAATCATGATTTTTGTGTCATAACAGAAGTTGGCCTGAACTTCTTTGCACCAGGTAGGTTTGGAATGCAGAAAATGTTACGTAACGCACGTAACAAAAAATAAAACGTAATTTGTGAGCATTTTGATCATGATAAATTCACAGCAAGAAAACTTCAAGGTCTGCATGTGTGTGGGTGGGGTGGGAGTGCGGAAGGGCGTCTATAGTGACAAATAATGAGTTACAAAATCATAAATGCGAAGAAAAAAATCCCAAGGGATGTGTTAAAACGGCAGGTTTAACCGAAAGCACAGGCGTTCTCAGCGAATGAAGTTGAAAGTGGAACTGAGCCTTCCTACTCCCTGGTCCAGGCCTGTTACTAGGCAGTTCTGAAACCCACATGTTCTAGGTAATAAGGTTCTAGGTAAAACATCCCCCCCCCCAATGGCACAAAATGAACCGAACGTTTTTGCAGTCTCAATTTTAATTACATTATATTTTTTAAAGCTTTTCTTTCTTCTCTTGCATTTTATCCGAACAAACAAACATAAAAATGCACGCCACTGTTTACTAAATGCGCGCTGTATCACAAGGTGCGCTGCAGAAAAGTGCTGAATCACAAATCGTGCTGAGGAAAGCGCGCTGAATCACAAATCGTGCTGAGGAAAGCGCGCTGAATCACAAGGCTCGCTGAGGAAAGCGCGCTGAATCACAAGGCTCGCTGAGGAAAGCGCGCTGAACAACAAAGCACGCTGATAGTGTGTAAAAGTTTGACGACATGCCTACCCACAAGACAGGCTGCTCTTGGTGGACTAAGCTATCGTTTAACGTGCCGAATAGTTCATCGTTTCACTGTGGCAGTGAGTGCACCAAACAGACGGGCAGACACACGGACGAGTCAGAAAGGAAGAGGTGTCCAATGCTGCAGTCTTTTATTTCTCCAAAATGAACGGCGAAACTGTATAAAAATACAGATTCATCATTGCATATACTCAATTTCATTCACTAAATCAACAACGTGGAGGATACACGTGAAGTGATACTTCCCAACTCCTCTCCTCAGCTAGAGTGGGGGACACACCTGACGAAAAACCTCTCAACCCCTCTCCTCAGCGAGACTGGGGGATGCATGTAATGTGACACCTCCCAACCACTCTCTTCAGCTAGATTGGTAGACACACCTGACGTGACATCTCCCAACCAATCTCCTCAGCTAGACTGGGGGACACACCTAGCGTGACACCTCGCAACCCCTCTCGTTAGCTAGACTGGGTTATACATGTGGCATGACACGTCCCAACCCATCACCTCAGCAAGACTGGGGGACACACCTGACGATACACCATCCAACCCCTCTCCTCAGCTAGACTGGGATTCACTTAACCTGACACCTTCCAACTCCTCCCCACAGCTAGACTGGTTTATACATGTGATATGACGCCTCCCAACCCCTCTCCTCAGCTGCATTGTTGGATACACGTGGTACACCCCCCAGCTCATCACTTCAGCTAGATTGGGGGATACATGGGACATGACACCTGTTATCCCCTGTCCTCAGCCATTTATCACGTCGCTGTGCATAACTAAGCACGTGTTCTATATTAATCCCAACTATTCCATAATCTAGGTGCAGCCCATATTGTTTATGAACATCACATCGCACGATCATGCAACGTTTTCATGACATCCAAAGTCTACGTAAATCGAGTGTCATTAGATATCAAGATCCAGATAATCCATAGCCGCATCCAGGTTCTCTCATGGGGGTCAGAGAAGAGACAGCGCGGTGTGGTGATGGTTGTCGTGGTGGCGTATGGAAGTGGTAGGAGGGTTGGTGGCTACGGCTATTTTCATTCAGTATTTTTTCTAAAGAATTACTTACCTGTTTCTAAAATGAGACCAGTAGAACTCCGCCGTAAAGACATCGGGTGTAACGATATATATCTTATAATGACAGACATCTTATAACGGCATACATCTTATAACAACATACATCTTATAACGATATACATCTTATAACGACATACATTTTATAACGACAGACATCTTATAACGACAGACATCTTATAACGACAGATATCTTAAAACGACATAATCTTATAACGGCATACACTTCATAACGACATACACCTTATAACAACATACATCTTGTAACGACATACATCTTGTAACGACATACATCTTATAACGACAAACATCTTATAACGACACTAATGTTTGGACCATTTAACCAACCGTCAACCCCGCTGTGCCACATTCCCTCTTGCCCCGCACGTATCCCCCCTATGTTCTCCATGAAGCAGTAAGTGGATTATTACGTGAATAATTCAATTACCTCACATATTTCTAGTTCAGTCTTTTTCAATCCTTTTCTTTAAGCCATAAAGGGTTACCCGCACCAGTCCGCAAAAAACTTTCCATAAATGTTTAAATATTTGAACATCAAACAAATTTAAATTTTATAAATAAAACAGCTACACACAACACAAATTTCAAAAGCAAAGATTTGCCACATCGTCTTTTAAGCAACTTTATCTAAAATAGACTAGTTTTGGACTTTTATTTTGACCTGAGGATAAAAAAATCACAGAAATGACGGAGACGGAATCGCTCGAGCCGGCCGACATCGTGACGCTTGTCCTCTATTTTGTCATCATCATCGCTGTCGGTATCATAGTAAGTAAAAGCTTTTTCCAAAATGCAAAAAAAATACATTTTTCATGTTTATGTATCTATATTAGAATAAAATGGTAACCTTTTGTGATGTTTGAAACACAATCTCTTATCAAAAATGTAAGAACGAAACTGTTTTCAAGATGCACGAGGCTACAGTGAAATACAGTCCGGTGAAATACTTTTAGTGGCTTTATAAGAACAACTAAAAAATGCAAAATCTAACCAGGTTAAACTTAATACACTTACAAAGTACCTGAAAAAATTCTATGAAGTTTTTCAGTTTTTTTGTCAGCTTACTTTGCAACCCCCGCGAAGAAATTAAAAGATCAATCTTCACCAGATTATCAAATTTACGTCTGAAAATGATTGAGAAAGAAGGTATTAATGGAAATTCAAGCCTTGTATTCATTTTAAGCAATAAACATCGAGGGCACTTCTTGCAGTAATAGTTACTTTATTTGAAGCTGAAAGAATATTGTATTTCTTATGTCCAAGAACCGTAGGACCATGTCCGAGGTTGCCACCTGTTTCATATTGCTCCCATAAAGGATTTTAAATCAGTTCGTTTGTAATATATGGTGAGTGTACAGAAGCGAAAACCATGGTTTAATTCCTGTAAACTGCAATTGACCCAAGTTTTGACAAAACTTATGTTTAAACACAAATTTTTTAATTGCAATTTAGAGCAAAGCAAAAGTAAATTACAATCACTCTTTTGTAACGCTTACAATTGCAATCTCAAGACCAAGGTAAATAATTACAATCTACGTGACAATGCTACCCAGTAATGTACTATATCCATAGATCAAGTGCTGCCTTTGTTATCAACGCTAAGAAAACCCGGAGTAGGTTATTTAACTGTTACCATGAAGAATTCAAAGAAAATTAGCCTTTTCTGTTAACGCTACAAAATAAATACTATGTTGGGCAACCAGTCAGTTTACAAAGTCGCTAGAAAATTTAGGCAGTTTTCAAACTGGTTGAAGTGTTTAGGTTCTTTGTAGACTGCCTCATTTGACAGTTTGGGCCTGTAACATATATTCAGGCATCAGCTACAGGTTACGACTCTTGTGTGGTTCTTGGGAATGAAGTGGGCATTTTCAGGGCATAAAAGACTTATGAAGTCTTAGTGAATGAAATGAATAGGGGAAATTGTAGCGGGAGATGCCTTGCTATGAAGTCTTAGTGAATGAAATGAATAGGGGAAATAGTAACGAAGCCATATACATTTGTTTCGTAGGAAGGAAGGTTTTGTGCTTTTGTGAAATTGCAGCTCAATTGACGAAGGAATGCCTTTGTCATGCTGCTTTTCACTGTTACAGTAGTAAGTAAAGATGTTGATATCAGTATTGATGTTTCAAACAGCAAACCATAATTCTAATGTAATATATTTATTTTCCCTGTTGTTCTACCTTCATTTTACTGAATGATGCCTGTCAGTTTGGCTATACTGATCCTGCAACACTGTTCTATGGATATACTTGATAGGTTAACAAATTTGATTTTTAGTATCAAAGATTTCACCACTGCTCGCATGCTCTGAAAGGTGAGAGCAAATGAAGCGCAAAGATGAGAAAGGGGTTTCGGATTAATCCAAATGCCAATTGAGTTTTATCTTCTATTTTATTATTACTTGCACAATTACAATGAGTTTTCAATTAGACATTACTTGCGCCGCTACGTGATGTTTTCGGCTGCTCAAACACATTTAGTAGAGGTGATGTTTTCAATACAGGAAGAAAAAGCAATGTGAATGTGAATTTAATCAGCATACGCATTGCAAAAACACTACTGTTTCTTTTGTGCGCGCACTAACAATCATGAAACAAAAGGCTCATGCTTCGATGAACTACCATACCCAATTACTGTACACTCACAGTTACTGCTTTTGAAGTGCTCGCACTTAACATATTTTTTGATGTGGCCCTCAGACTGATTTGTATTGTTGCTATTGCCAAAACATTACCGTAGACAAAAGGGGAAAGTGTCCCAGCTGATTGTTAAGAAGCTTTCGTCCGCTTTAGTCTAGTCTGTAAAGAACAGTAATGAACAGTAACAACCATGAATATAAAGAACGCGTTTTGTTACTAGCTCTACCTAAAACTTTTATAAATTAAAAAACTGTTAGTAATGTGCCGGCATCAATTTGCTGTGCCCAGATGTATGTATAACCATTCCAATAGGTATCGGATAAAGTATATTTATTTCATAGATACCCCGCCTAAGCCGTGTTGGTCCAGCGTGAAATATACCTTGCCATATACTATATAAGTAAGGGATCGCCCGTAAAATGCGTACACATTTGGATGGGAGTGTAATGTCATTTTTGTCAGTGATGAGGGATGATTCTTAACAAAGGAACCAAATATTGAAAGAATTCTTTAAGCAGCGGCAAAGATGATCCAAACTGACATTTAGATGATGAAATCCGTAAACTCGAGGTTATCATAGCTTCGCTTGATCAGTGTGTTCAAGTGTACTAAGTGGTTGTCTTAACATCGTTTCTGTAATGGATGCTTGCAGCTGTAACATATTCTGTCGCTTTTGGGGCGTCAGAATATGAATAAAATTAGGTATTAAGGTAAACTGAAGTCAAAATCAAAGCTAGTACATATGTACTAACATATTTTATCACTATTATAAACCCTGTCTTGAATAATTTTAGTAGTATGTAAAGAATTATTCGAGTGTAACTATTGTAGCCTCATTACTACTCCGATGACTTTTTACGTGTTGTCGATCTACCGCCACTTGCACAGCTAGCTCTATATATATGTAGACTTTGCAACGATATAGCAACACTGATTGCACGATCGAACAGATTGGCAGATGTTAAAAAGAAGACAGCCCTGTCGTTGACGACATGCAACAGCTTACAAAAGTCAAGCATGTCGAACAGAACAAATAGATTATATGTAGCAGGGTCATATGTGTTTCCTACGTATGCACGTATAAAAGTTGTGTGTTGATTGGAAGACATTCTAAAATGGCTCTACTAATAGGAATCGTTTGGATCACATTGATATTACAGTAATTAAACTTCAAGAGCGGTCTACTGATCGAACCTCCCTCCACTCCCATTCCCTCCCCATCACTGTAGTTCGTGCCTAAAAGATGCAGTGCTGAGGGAGGCATTTCTCATTGATTCTCCCACCCCTCTAGACCCCTTATAGCTCGTGCCTAAAACACTCAAAGCTCAGGGAGGCGTTTCTGATCAATCCAAATTTTTATTTTATGAAATTGTTATACATTTATAATCTTTGAGAAATGTGAAATTATTTGCTTTTTCTACTAGAACGTCGCGCCTCATTAGCGATACTAGAAGAGAGGAGTATACAGCTGTGCGTATGTGCGCACTTGAAAAGATACCTACATGGGATTATAATTTTTAGTAAAAATCATATTTAATATAGGTCTTCAATTAGGTGCCTGCCTTTCAAAATGCCTGAGATATGTGAATATTTGCGAAATCACGGTAAACCATTTTATAGAATCACCGACAGCCATGATTACGTTGCGTTGTACTCCATACTTGGCTGTTTTATCGTTGTTTGCTGTTTGATCCAGTCATTTGACGACATAGCAAACCAAAATATCCTTTTTATTATATGTTTGCAAAACGTTATTTTATCATAGCCTGCTAACCAAGGAAAATAAGCACACCTAAATACTCATAAAAACGTTTACAGTGCTAATGGAAATTCACTTTTCAAGTTCAAGTTGTATATAATGCAGCTGATAAATAATGCAGCTGATTTTATGAATTCAAAGAAAGACTGTAAAAAATAAATAAGGTTAAGTGTGTCATTTCAAATTAGCACAAGTCAATTTAAACAGTTCATTTATTAATTTTCACACACTTGTAAAGTGTAATAAAATTAAGTGTTTCAATCTGTTAACTTAGTTTTGTAATGAGTAATGTAGGTTTAATTCCTGTTTTACACAATAACAGTACCTTGTACTCTCATTTCACATAGCATTGGCCTGTAGAACAACATACAAAGGAACGTATAAGTTGTATGTAAATATATACACCATCGACCTCCTAGCTTTTCCACATCGTATGCTTAACATGCACTCTACCACTTGTGTGTACAATTGGTCACACAGGAATACACATATTCACCTCTTGTCAATCTGCTTGTTTGGAAATATGCCAAAAATAATTGCGTAATAGATAAAATCACATGCTAAAAACCTAGCAATACAGTTATTCGTATTTTTGTTTTTGTTTTTCAAATTATGTGTCTTTTATGTTTCTCGACAGGAAATCATACATACATCTGAACATTGTAAATGTCTAAACAAATAAATGTATTTGTAATACATATTTTGCTTCGAACTTAAGTACTGCGTGGAAAATATATAGAAGTAACGGTTTGCAAAGAGGTACCGTACGTAGTTCGGGTTGGGGGTGTGCATAGTGGTACCGTACGCAATTCGGGATAGAGTGTGCAGAGTGGTACCATACGCAGTGTGGATTGGGGAGTGTATTGTGGTACCGTACGCAGTTCAGATTGGGGAGTGTGTAGCAGTACCGTACGCAGTTCGGCTTAGGGTGTGCATAGTGGTAGCGGAGGCAGTTAAGCAAACTGTGTGCAAAGTAAAACGAAAAGTGGTGGGGGAAAATAGCGTTCAAAGTAACAGAGTGAAAACTGCGTGCAAAATAGTAGAAGTAGTATAGAGTATTCGCAAAGTAATTCTAGAAGTGTAAAGTAATATGCGAAAATTCAGGTAGAGGTGTGAAAATAGTATGCAAATGAGAACCGGAACTACAGCACAAACAATAAATGTACTGGGATAGGATATTTAACCAAAGTTATAAGATACATGGCAAGTTGCTCTTGACGTTAGAACCCATGAAAAACCATAAAAAGAGAATTTAGGCACCACTGTACGGTGACGTTTTACATTACTAACTTAATATGCTATTAATTCCTGATCTGCAATGCCATGCTTGAATGGGAAAAGAGATGGTCAGTTCTCCTGTTGCATTAAAGCATGTTTTAGAAACAAATTAATTTCCAACAAATGCAAACACTTTTTCTATCAACATTTTTATTTAAATGCACTGGCAAGTGCTGTAAGTATTTTCTCGTCACTCACGTGTGCAAACCGTTTGTTACGCAGACGGGGAGGGGGGTCTATGCCATCGTTCCTTATTATGTAAGTATTGTCTCGTCACTCATGTGTGCAAACCGTTTGTTACGCAGACGGGCGGTCTATCCCATCGTTCCTTATTATGTATCATCTGTAAAACATGATCAGAAACACATTTAGCCTTCTTTCAGTAAATTCCCAAAATGCCAATTTTTATACAGTATTTTGTTTTAAGTCCACTTAAATATAAGCATTTAGAAATGTAATTTTAAAAGCAATGTGATAGTCAACCGCTTTTACATCACAACAAGTCGTTTTCTATCATTCTAATCATATGATCTTGATTTGAGCTTTTGTATGCACAATCTAATTTAACGACTTATTATTCTTCATTCATCATGATCAGTTAAATCATTTATTATTTGTTCTTGTTATTTTTCAGGCTACAATAAAAGCAAACAAAGAAACAACAAGCGGATTCTTTTTGGCGGGAAAATCCATGACATGGCTTCCAGTAAGTGTCTTACACTTCTGTAAGTGTCTTCTATTTCTTGACAATTTCTTTAATTTCCAAGAAGTGTCTTGAAATTCAAGTTGTTGTCCAAAAACCCCCGCGTTTGACTATGGTATCATGGCCGGTAGAAGTAGTTGCAATGGGACACTATGATTTTGGAAAAGAAATGATTTAGCGGAAAAGTAAATTGAAGTGTAGCATTTGTTCAGAACGAGAAAAAACAGTCTAGCTTTCGAACATCAAGTTCAGTCTTTTCGTTTGAAGTTAGGCAATTAAATCGAGTTCTATGGTTTTAGCTGTTGTTAACTGCGCTATTTTTACACAAATAATAGTCAAATCGACATGATAATTCTAGCTATGAACAAATGGTAATATAATGGTTCAAAGTTTTTTCTTTTAGTTACCACATTTAGAAATGTTGTGTTTTCATAATTAATTAAGTAAGTAATAAATAATCCTTCAATATTTGTCAAAGTTATTCATCATAAATATAAGAAATACACCCACCATTATTTTACATTCTCTTCTGTCTTGATTATGCAAAAAGTATTCCTATAATAATAAAGTAATTTCATTTTTGTAGATAGCAGGGTCTATTTTTGCCACAAACATGGGAGCGCCAACCATGATAGGGTTGACAGGCTCTGCCGCCGACACGGGATTCGCCCCTGTCATGTTTGAATGGCATGTAAGTGAAGAGGAATAAAACCACAGTTAATCTGAGAAATATTTAAAAAACACTCCACAGTTTTGGGCTCACAAAGTTCAATTAGGTCATTTTTTCATAATAGGGCAAACAACCGGTGACTGTTTTGCTCTTTTATGATTTAATATAATATGCGTAAGGCCAATGTCGTAACTCTTTATTCGAGACCAAAGTCTGCATAAAACCACGAGAAAGGCATGTGTGGCCATATTAATATACAAGTATTTGCGGTAATCCTCTATATATGCTCCATATATTTAGAAATCCTGATTATATCTACAAAATAATAAGCTATGGGTGAAGCTGTAACTTTAGTTAAAATCTGACACGCTCTCATATATATATATATATATATATATATATATATATATATATATATATATATATATATATATATATATATATATATATATATATATATATATATATATATATATGAACACATGTCAGCTTTTAACTAAGGTCAGTCTTTGCAATGTCAGTGTGATAGAAATACTCATAAGGTTTATTGACAAGAATTGAAAAGAAGTGTGGCCCAGGTCAAAGGAGTTGAGACTTCAGCTAAAAAAGAACGAAACTGCGATGTCTCTTTAAAGTTAGATTTTGTCCGAGTGCAGATCTCATTAGATCCCGGAACGTCATCTGCGACTTCATTGAGAACGCTCTTTCAGTGCATATCATTTCAAACGACAAAGGATATTGAAACAAGAGCACACATCAATTTATAGAGCAGGGTTCTTTGACAGTGCATATCTTTTAACCGAATCTGATAAGCAATGCACAACGTGTCACTTTATTCAAATCTGTAAGAACTCGTTCACATTTGATATTTATGAATACTTATATTTTTTCAAAATGTGTCACGTAGTTATTGAGATTGTGCTTAAGCAAATTAAAGTAATTATGCTACAGTTAGTCTTTATTCCTTCAAATAAAATTAACTACAAAAGATTACAAAAATACATATCCATTTAAAAAACAATGCTTGATATTCTTTATTCATCATCATTGATCATCGATACTTTATTTTTGCATTTAAGTACTCTTTATTCGTGAGGGCTAAATTCACAAAGCCTATATAGGTTGCATTCACATATCTGTTAAGACTACATTCAGAAAATCTTCAGGGCTACATTCACAAAGCCATTAGGGGTTACATTTACATATTTTAGGGCTACATTCATAAAGTCTTGAGATGTTACATTTATAAATAAATCATTTAAGGTTACAGTAAAAAAAATTTAGTGTCACATTCACAAAGCCTTTAGGCTATATTCACAAACCCTTTAGAGGTTTCATTCAAAAATCCTTTAAGGCTACGTTCACAAAGCCATTAAGTGTAACTTTAACAAAACATTTAACAAGTTTTAAGCACAGTCTATCTTAAGCTCATTTAAAACTTTCAAAGACAATTTGCCAAATTTTATTACAATTTGCCTTTGCAGCGTAATTCAAAATTGTTGCAATTTATCTTAAGTATAAAATTACGTATCGTGTTCCTAAGGGGGATGTACGAGGAAATGGTTTATTTACTTTATAGTGGTTACACTGAATTTTTCTTTTTCTATGTTTTAGGCCACTTACATGCTCGTGTTCCTTGGCTGGATTTTCGTACCCATTTACATGGCATCAGGTGTAAGCATTTCCTCTTCGTATAATATATGATGCAAAATTTCAAAAGAACTAATTTAGAAGCAAAGAGGACTATATTAATTTAGTTTTATAAAAAAAATAGTTTTCTGACCTAATTATAAAGATATTTACATATTCTTAGCTGATTTAGCCAAGTAGTTAGATATGTCTAGTTATATAGTATACTTAAAGTATCACACGTTCACTTTTCAGTAATTAAAAATGTGTGTATAAAGATACACATGCAGTTAAAAGAGCTTGTTTTTAACTAACACAGAGCTATCCAGTGATAATTACTGTTCTTTCTGCATGTCTTTGTTATACTATCTGAAACATCACAGCATCACAGCTTAGGGTTTCATTTCACTTTTAACTTGAGCTTTAAGAGAAATAAACTCTACAAATGACAATGGTCTTCTTAATAAAATTATAAGTGTATGATAAAGATGTTAACTTTATAAATAAATAGTTCTTCTAATAAAAGTATGGGTGTATAATAAAAATATTAATATCAGTTATGACACCACCTATATTGCTATTTTTTACCAAGACACTTACTATGCCTGAGTATCTGAAGAAGAGATTCGGAGGACAGAGGATACGTGTTTATTACGCGTGCGTTCAGCTCACTCTCATCGTCTTATCTGGTCTGTCTGTAAGTTCCATTAAAGACCAGTTATTAATGAGCTGTATGGTTGTTGCATAAGTATTTTAAAAGTATTCCGATCAATTTTACTAATAATGTCACCAGTGACATAGATGGAGTATTGGCTAAAAATGAAATGAATATATGAATTAATTTAAGAATACGGTTCCTGGTGTTTTGCGCAGTTAGTTAAATGTTTCAGCAATTCTATACATTATATTCGATACATATATTTGGGTTGGTATTCATGTACAGAATGTTGCTCATGAGCTCATGAGTGCAGTGCTAACATAGGTTAGTGCTTGTGCTTATGAGTAGACATATAGTGGTGTTTGTGTTCACGTATAGAATGTTGCTCATGAGCTCATGAGTGCAGTGCTAACATAGGTTAGTGCTTGTGCTTATGAGTAAACATATAGTGGTGTTTGTGTTCATGAACAGAATGTTGTCATATCTTACTGTTTCTGCTTAATTGTATGGTGTTGACATATGTCAGTGTTTTTAATTTATTGCAGGCAGAGATGTACGCTGGTGCTTTGTTTATCCAACAGCTGCTGGGATGGAATGTTTACATATCTGTTATTGTCATTCTTGGCATTACAGCTATATACACTCTTGGAGGTACAGAAAACACATTTTTTTCAAGATTACAATATTTCTGCAGCCTTAGGGTTAAACACCCAGGAGATCCAACATGCCAGCCATAAACGTACCAGTGTAAATCACTTAATACAATATTTGTTCTATAAAGTGACAAAAGATCTAAGGTTGTAATCAATCTATATATTAAACATGTGGTAACTTACGAATACAGATAGCTTTTTTCAAATTCTGATAACTCGTTATGAAGTAACTTCTGCATTAAAACACCCGCTTTAATAAAATACGAGGTGAGCAAAGATTGCAAAAAGTACATGACACCGTTAGACGTCCGTCATTTGTGGTATTCGTTTTAGTAATCCTAATACCTGAAGTATTTAAAAATACTGTTTTGTGTATATTTTTGCCAATATTTTAGATTAACATTGGGCGATAATTACGTAGCTTTGAGGTTAACAAGCCCTTGTGTTTTGAGCAGAACTACTTATGACATTCCCAACCATATGACAAATTTTCTCATTCATGCCTCGTTCTCATATTTATAGAAAGAAGGTTGGATTCTTGTCAGTCACAGAGGGAATTAATTTAGTCAGCATATATTAAAATATTGAAAATATTGCTGTTGGAAGTGTCTCTGCCTAAAATTCTCTTACGACGACGTATTATAATACACAATGCAACAGATTGGTCTCCCATTAGCATAATGTGGTGATGTGTTTTGCATTGTCGAAACTAAATTATGGTAAATGTAGCGATAAGATTGATTATCATTTCTAGGTGGACTTGTTGTTGTGATATATAGCATTATGGTAAATGTAGCGATATGCTTGATTCTTATTTTTAGGTGGACTTGCTGCCGTTATATACACAGACACTCTCCAAACCGTCATCCTCGTTCTGGCCTGTATCATGCTGTGCGTTATCTGTAAGTATTTACCTGTGTTATAATCATGTTATTAGCTAGTAATATACCCACTGTTTAGCATATCTTTAACTTTAGTTGTAAAGTATTCGACATTGCCTAACCTTTTGTTGTAAGTGGCACTTAGAGATATGTACGTATCTGATTTGCCTGGCATTGCTATTTTTATGGAAAATGATTTGCATGTGTTAAACCTGTTATGTAAAAGTATTTTATAGTGTCTCTATCCTTTATATATACAACGCATACATATAATGCAAACATATAATGTACATTGATGACGTACATAAACAACATGAACATATAAGATACATAGATGCATCGCGTAGCTTTACACTGATGTAGTGGAAACACATTCACACGTCTGCGCATGCATATATTTAAATCATAAGGCATATTAAGGTTACAAGCAGCTTGAGTAAATTCTTTTTTGTGCCATTTATTTTTCATGTGAAAGATTTTTTTGTATCAGCGATAGTAGAGGTGGGCGGATACGAGGGCATGACCAATCAGTATATGACGTCAGCGTCAAACAACACACATCTGGATCAGTCCCTGTACGGTAACGCCTCCTGTGGCTTCGTTCCTGATGACGCACTACACATATTCCGCGGCATTGACTCGGATTATCCCTGGCCAGGACTGGTCTTTGGTCTCACATTGTTGGCAACTTACTTCTTCTGTACTAATCAGGTAATGAGTTTCGATTTCATCTACATTGCTTATACACATATGCACATGTTGACACATGTACACCCAAACATATACAAACACACACAGATACTAGCGAGAGGTTACAGATTCAAACAAGTTTTGCTCTCAGTATGACTTTTCTCAGGATTGAAAAGAATACAGATGCCTTTTCTTAATAAAACAAGCTTTTGTTCAGACATCCCTTGACATTTTTCCATGCCTCCATGTTTTAGGTGATTGTACAGAGGAACTTGGCCGCAAAGAACGTGGCACACAGCAAGGCGGCCTGCGTCTGCGCCAGTTACCTCAAGATCTTACCTTTCTTCCTCTTTGTCTGGCCCGGAATGATCAGCAGAGTGCTTTATCCAGGTACTTAAAAACTAAACGGCCCATATTTGTTATTACTGGTGGCAAACATTCTTCCATAAAGTGTAAACTGCAGGAAAGCCTTAGAATCTGGCTAAATATGCATTTGAAGAAATTTCTGAGCAACTGGTCTAATAACTTTTGTTTTACATGTTCCCAACAATGTGTCCAGGAACGGGTTAAGTTTCTTCCCATTGCAATATAGCAATCCCCAACGTCTTGTTCTTAAATTTCAAGAGGCAAAAAATTACTTAACTCTATCTTCCACTGATGAGTCGCTGAGGGCAGAAGGGAGGATGGGTTGACAAAGACGTTGCTTAGCAGGGTAAATTAAATATTAATATATAACTGGTGCCTGAAATAGTGACTTTTCGCGGCATTTATGTCATATGGCATTCACGAAGGTGATAAGGTTCTGCATCCTGGCACCAAGATTAAGTAAATAATCAGAGTATGCCTTCTACTGATATACTTTTTTGTGCTTAAAAGAAAAATTGTTTAATTAATCCATGCGATAAGAAAGGTAAAATAAAAACTTCTCGTTTCAAAAATTAGAAATTCATTAAATTGAAGGATAAGCCTTACAAAATTCAGAAATATAATTTTGCCTTTACACTTTCAGTTTAACTGCTTAACTTTGCCATTTTAACTTCAACTACAGTTGTCATTGCAACTCATAAAACTGCGATTTGAAGAATTGGTATAAATGAGTCTGTTTTGCTGTGTAAGTTTTCCACCCTTGATAATGATGTTCAATCTACCATAATGTTCTTTTTTATTTACTGTTTGATGTAAACATAGAGATGAGAACGAACAATGGTTTTATTATTCTAATGTTATAGATGAAATAGGGTGTGCGAATCCGGAAATGTGTGATCTCATCTGTGAAAATGACAGCGGCTGTAGCAACATCGCTTACCCTCTACTCGTGCTGCGTATCATGCCTACTGGTAAATAATTTACCCTCTACTAGTGCTACGTATCATGCCTACTGGTAAATACTTTACCCTGTACTGGTCCTGTGTTTCATACGTACTTGTAAACAAGTCACTTTCTACTGGTGATGTGCATCATGCAGAAAAATAGCTTTAACTCTACCAATAGTGTTCTCATGCCCATTGGCAAATAACTTACCCTCTACCAGTGTTGTGTTTGCCCACTGGCAAATACCTAATTCTCTACTTGAGTAGCGTGCCATGCATACTAAAAATTACTTATTCTCTGCTCTTCTTGTGTATCGGCCCCCAATGTTGAATAAGCTGGCTCGTACTGAGCAAATTGTCAATTGCCAAAAAAGCGTACTCTGTATTGCATTGTTTATGCTTAATAAAGAATTTAACCGACTCTCACTGACAAAGACTCCCCGTATTACAGTGCTTATTCGCCTCATGCTTAATGTGAAGTCGCTCACCTCTCATTTTTATGACTACGACGTTTACTGTAACACTGCAACACTGGTTATTAAGAGCATCATGCTCACATGTATATCGCTCATCTTCACGTCCATCTTTGCTGAGAATGTTCATCATTGCGCTTTTATCAAAAAAATAATAATAAGAAGAAGAATAATGATAATAATAATAAAAAAGAGAAGCAATAATAAAGCAATAGACAAGGTGGCTCATGACTGGAACACTAAATGAGACAACCTCGGAAAAACGATCACTCATCACGATCCATTTGAGAAACTCCCACATATACAATTATAAAATGTGAAATGTTTCTCAGGTTTCAAAGGACTGATGTTAGCTGCTTTGCTGTCCGCCCTGATGAGCTCTCTGACATCCATGTTTAACAGTGGAAGTGCTATGTTTACTATCGACATTTACAAGCTGATCCGCCCGGACTGTAGTGAGTTAGAAGAAGTATTCGTCGGACGAATTTTTGGTGGGATTTTAATCGTATTGAGCGTCCTTTGGCTGCCGATATTACAGGCGATCCAGGGATCCAGACTGTGGGATTACATCCAGGCCGTGTCCGCTTACATCACGCCTGCCTGGGTGGTTGTCTTCTTGCTGGGCATTTTCTGGAAAAGATGCTCAGAGAGGGTAAGCTGAGATATGTGCACTCGCCCTAACATACTGTTATTAGGCATGATGTGAAGGGATACACAAGCAATTTTAGGCAATTGATCTTGAGTGAGCGTAAGTGAGAAGGGTGGACGTCTGATTTCAACTGTTGCTTTTTGACGAAAGTACATTTTTAATTTCAGGGTGCTTGGTGGGGTTTAATGGCCGGTCTGTTGGTGGGTGTGATTCGGATAGCGCTTAGTATAGCATATCCAGCGCCTGCATGCGGAGACGGTGTGGTGGATGACAGGCCAGGCATCATTGCTGACGTGCACTACCTTCACTTCGCCATCATTCTCGCCTGCTGTACGTTCATTGCCGTGGTGGGCGCTAGTATTATGACAGAACCGCGAAGGGAGGAACAGGTAGTTATGTATTGCTGTGTAGTTTTGAACATATAAGAGAGAAACGTGTTGTTCTAAGTCATATATTTGTGCAAACGGAACTGTTTGTAGTTGTAAGTTCACGGAGACGGAACCACACTAAGAGGTGCAGGAGACTAAGAGGAGTTCATCAACACGACAGAACAATAAGGACACAAAACATATAAACGACAGCTAAGGGCATTACATCATCATTAGCAATTACTTCAAATACGATTTAAGTGGCAATAAGTCTCACATTTTAATGAATATCATTCATAATTTGCTTACAGTTGGTTCGGTTTCATACATACTGGCAATTTTAATGTTGGTCAATTGAATTGCAATTATAGCTGCGTCGTGTTACATGGTGGACGCGAAAGGATATCTTGGAGCCAGAGCTCACCGACAACGAGGAGTTTGAAGATGACATCGAGGACGAGGTCAAAGAAGAAGCCCCACGTAATTCCTTTTTCATATAACTTCATTTTTTGCGCTTTTCGTTCCCTCATTTTATAATTGCAACCAAATATGAATGTCATGTAAAGATTGCATGTTTGAGAAATCATGATTCTATATTTAGTGTATGCATGTTTTAAAAATGTACAGTAAAACCTCGGCTTCGGACTATCTCCCTCTTGGGACGATCTCTGAATTAGGACACATTTCTTTCGGTCCCGAATGCGCTCCATAGACTTTAATGGTTACGAAAACTCCCAATTGGGACCAATTAGGATCGGACAACTTCGGGCCGTTTTTTCGGTCCCGAGCCCTCAAAATGCCTGAGATCGGACCACTGCAAGTCAGTGGGGAATCCACTGTATTTTTGAGGCACATTACTTACAACACTGAGCATGCTGCCGTCTTAGATATTGTTGCTAGGGATTATAGTAGCAAGTGCGTAACCAGACAGGGCTTAGTTTTGTTGTCTATACTTTTGTACCCTGTCTAAGCAATAGCGACTGACAATATACAAACCCGAGACATCTTAATTTATGTGGTGCCTATTCTTTTAGTATTTAATGCCACCGAAAGCGGAAAAAAGCTAGTAGAAAAAGAAAAGATATTAGTCTCAAAGATAAAATTGAGATAAATAATGACGGTAAACTGATTGGTCAAAGAAAATTAGCTGAAAAATATGGAATTAGTATATTAAAAGTTCAAAGACTATTGAAACGGAAAATTGAGTACGTCAGTGCCTATGACGAAAACTGTGATTCTGAGAAAAAGCAAATGCGTTATGATCCTTGTGTTAAGTTGGATGAAGCAATTTGGAAATGGTTCAAAATGACCTATGGTCCAAGAAAAAGCGTAAAGTGCTTGGACAGCAAACTTGAATCTGTGGGCAACCGGCAAAATTTTACCCAAGCAGGATCAAGTCTCCGAAATGGGACCACCTCTGAAATAGGGCACATTTTATTCGGTCCCAAGAGTGGTCCGATTTCATATGTTGCACTGTAAATGTTTAACAGCCAAATGTTAAATATGTCTTTAAATATTGATAAATACTTCGGCTTTTTAAATTTCATGTGTATATCAGAATTTTAACACTGGATTATGCAATTGCAGCTCGATCTACATGGACAAAAATAAAGGATGTTTTGATGGGAAAAAGTTCTGGGCCAAAAGTGAAACTTACCAAACAACAAAAGGAAGAAATTAGACTTAAAATGACGAATATTGAAGAAGACCCCTTCTGGTCTAGCATGTGTGATTATAACGCCGTTATTGCTGTGGCTCTCACATGCTTCATCATCGGTTTCTACGCTTAGGCTACTCAACGGAAATGAGTCCCAATGTCTTTGCTTAACTTTCTTTCTGTGATAACTTTACCACTCTTAATAAGTGTTTTCATTTCATTCTACACTGCTCATGATCCATACTAAAAAGTGCTTATGAACACACCATGGCTCCATTAAAAGGCAACTCGGAATTAAGACCACTCCGGAAATAAACCACTTTTCTTCATTCACGTTCTAATTTCCTGCTGTTATAATTCACCCAAAAGTAAGACCAGCCTAGAATTAAGAACATCAAGGAAATAAGACCACTTTTCCTCAGTTACAATCTAATCTGCTGCTTTAAAAAGAATACAAAATATGATAACCCCGGAATTAAGAATATCTCGGAAATAATACCACTTTTCTTCAGTTGCATTCTGATTTACTGCTATTATATAAACCCCTAGAAATAGGGCCGCCACTCTTCACCAGATTGTGGTCATATAGCTTGGGATTTGGTGTATTTAAACAACATTACGGTGTTGATACCGGAAAGCAAGCACAAAACTGAAACAATGAATTGGTAAAAAATTAATAATTGTTATTTATTAATAATCTCACTGCGCGTTGCACACGTTAAAAGAAGACGTAATACAAATCTGACCGGATTTATTGGTTACAGATACTCCACTGCAATTTAACAAATTTAATTGGCTGATAATTTGTAAACAAATATGCAACAGAAATTAATCATATCCACTAGAAACAATTAGTACATTTCTCTAAATCATGTAAATTTGCAAAACCATTTACTGTTTCAGTCAGCCAATATCTTGTTACCTGCATACATATAAAAACGGACAAAATTTTTGCTTTCTATTTATTGAAATGCATGTTGAAAATTCACTAACTTGAAAATAATTTAAAAGATTCAAAGTAATTGATAGCAATACTAGTTATTATTATTATTATCATCGTTATTATTATTATTAGTATAATCATTATCATTATTATTATTAATATTGTTTTGAAGATGCCAAAAATAGACTAACCGGACAAAATATGGAGCCAAAATACCTTTTGTCGCAGATAGGGCCTCAACATAGCCGATTATCATTTTAAGGTTTGAGCGTGTCTTTACATTGTCATCTCTGACTCCCTCTATCCTTAGTATCACCCGCACCGATGCTAATGTGTGTGAATGCTACCTTCTACAGACCAGCTGATAGAATTAAAAGTTTTGACTGCAAAAAAAGACATTTGTTTTATTTTGCAACAAAAGATTAAATCAAGGCAAGCCATAGATATAAAAAGGCTAGTGCTACTTCTCTCAAAGTGTGTTTCAAAATTGTATTTACGAGATAATCCTGAGCAAGGCATTAGGTACGGACAATAGAGCAACATTGCTGAAAGAAATCGACGATAGATAATTAAAAAACATGCACCTAAATAGCAGCACATGTTTGTGATAGATAATTAAAAACATACACCTAAATAGTCGCACATGTTTGTGTTTTGGAAATCCATTTATTTATAAAAATTATGCGGGGAGCCCCGAAGCAGAAACACGCTATATAAACCCCTAGAAATAGGGCCGCCACTCTTCACCAGATTGTGGTCATACAGCATGGGATTAAATGTATTTAAACAACATTACGGTGTTGATACCAGAAAGCAAACACAAAACTGAAACAATGAATTGGTAAAAAATTAATAATTTTTATTTATTAATAATCTCACACATTAAAAGAAGACATAATAGAAATCTGACCGGCTTCTTTTTGTTACAGATGCTCCACTGCAATTTAACAAATTTAATTGGCTGATAATTTGTAAACAAATATGCAACAGAAAATAATCATATCCACTAGAAACAATTAGTACATTTTCTCTAAATCATGTAAATATGCAAAACCATTTACTCTTTTAGCAAATCAATATCTTGTTACCTGCATACATATAAAAACGGACAAAATTTTTTCTTTCTATTTATTGAAATACATGTTGGAAATTCACTTATTTGAAAATAATTTAAAAGATTCAAAGTAATCGATAACAATAATAGTTATTATTATTATTATTATTATTATTATTATTATTATTATTATTATTATTATTATTATTATTATTATTATTATTATTATTATTATTATTATTATTATTATTATTATTATTATTATTATTATTATTATTATTATTATTATTATTATTATCGTTATTATTATTAGTATTATCATTATTATTATTATTAATATTGCTTTTAAGATGCCAAAAATAAACTAACAGGAAAAAAATATGGAGCCAAAATACCTTTTGTCGCAGATACGGCCTCAACATAGCCGATTATCATTTTAAGGTTTGAGCGTGTCTTTACATTGTCATCTCTGACTTCCCCAACCTTAGTATCACCCGAACCGATGCTGATGTGTGTGAATGGTGCCTTCTACAGACCAGCTGACAGAATAAAAAGTTTTGACTGCAAATAAAAGACATTTGTTTTATTTTGCAACAAAAGATTAAATCAAGGCAAGCCATAGATATAAAAAAGCTAGTGCTACTTCTCTCAAAGTGTGTTCCAAAATTGTGTTTACGAGATAATCCTGAGCAAGGCATCAAGTACGGACAATAGAGCAACATTGCTGAAAGAAATCGACGATAGATAATTAAAAACATGCACCTATATAGCAGCACATGTTTGTGATAGATAATTAAAACAATACACCTAAATAGCAGCACATGTTTGTGTTTTTGGAGAGCCATTTATTTATAAAAATTATGCGGGGAGCCCCGAAGCAGAAACACGTTATATAAACCCCTAGAAATAGGGCAGCCACTCTTCACCAGATTGTGGTCATATAACTTGGGATTAAGTGTATTTAAACAACATTACGGTGTTAATACCAGAAAGCAAACACAAAACTGAAATAATGAATGGTAAAAAATTAATAATTTTTATTTATTAATAATCTCACTGCGCGTTGCACACGTTAAAAGAAGACATAATACAAATCTGACGGGTCTTGTTGGTTTTAGATACTCCACTCTAATTTAGCAAATTTAATTGGCTGATAGTTTGTAAACAAATATGCAACAGAAAATAATCATATCCAGTGGAAACAATTAATACATTTCTCTAAATCATGTAAATATGCAAAACCATTTACTCTTTCAGTAAGCCAATATCTTGTTACCTGCATACATATAAAAACTGACAAAATTTTTGCTTTCTGTTTGTTGGAATACATGTTGGAAATTCACTAATTTGAAAATAATTTAAAAGATTCAAAGTAATTGATAACAATAATAGTTGTTGTTATTATTATTATTAATATTGTTTTAAAGATGCCAAAAATAGACGAACAGGAAAAGAATATGGAGCCAAGATACCTTTTTCGCAGATACGGCTTCAACAAAGCCGATTATCATTTTTAAGGTTTGAGCGTGTCTTTACATTGTCATATCTGACTTCCTCTATCTTTAGTATCACCCGCACCAATGCTGATGTGTGTGAATGCTGCCTTCTACAGACCAGCTGACAGAAAAAAGACATTTGTTTTATTTTGCAGCAAAGATTCAATCAAGACAAGTAATAGATATACAAAATGTAGTGCTATTTCTCCCAAATATAATCCTGAGCAAGGCATCAGGTACGGACAATAGAGCAACATTGCTGAAAGAAATCGACAATACATAATTAAAAACATACACCTAAATAGCAGCACATGCTTGTGTTTTTGCGTTAAATAACAGAGTGTTAATAGCAGACTATAGAGAGCCATTTATTTTGAAAATGTTTATGCGGGGAGCCCCGAAGCAGAACCACATTCTCTACCCTCCCAACCCCCAGGCGAAAAGACCCACCTCATAGTAGTTATTTCCCGCGCTCTTGCCATTACGGCAGATCCCTGAAACTATACTTCCGCTCTAATGACGGTGCAGGTCTTACTGAGGGCCTTTGATTTTTAGAGGATAATTGGCAATTATTTCGAAACCACTCATTTCTCAAATACATTTTTGCTGTTTCTGAGACGTTGCCGGTGGGCGCTTGGTAGTGCAGCATTGAGAGAGTCAGTGTTAACTTTGAGCAACGATGAAAGCCAAATATGAGGTGTAATAATTGGCTCGAACAAGCCAATAAAATAAGTAATCATCTGCACACCGGAAGTCAGCGGTAACAGATGAAAGAATATACAATTCCAGCTTGTTAAAGGTGGGTGACAAGCACGTTTACTTTCTTGAACTGTAAACCCTGGACCAGGAAAAAATGTGATCGGGGATTGAGGGGATGGGGTGGGGTTGTCGAAAGTGGGCAATGACGATTGATTGTGACTGAGTTCGAAGACTCAGATGGTTTTGCAGCACCTCTTGAGCAACATTGCGAGACTGATAACAAGAGCTAAATGGTCAAAAACACAAACCCCGGCCCACCTTGCTAGGCGTGTAGAAGGAAGTGTTTAGAGCAAATAGCTTAAAATAATCGTGGTCAGTTTATGAAACCTCTTCATAATTTTCTGTATATGGATTCACCTAGTGTTTCTTCGCAAAAGGATTCTCTCTAGAAAATTTATGTTTTGTGATATAAACGTATTAAAATTCACGTACAGTTCCCATGTAAAATCTTTTATTTTGATGGCTGGGATGTTTTCCTAGAGATAGTAGAGATAGGACCATAGGTGTTTATTCAGACATTATCCACTTATGCAATTAGACATTAATGGGACGAATCTATTGTCTTTCATAGTAAAAAATGTGGCATGAAGTTAATGTAGGGAGCAAAATAGCGTCCAGGAAAAACATTCTATTTAAACATGTTAATCCCAGATTTGCTATAATGACTCTTGTATTTACCTTAACAAGAGTATTTAAATTCATTAAGATATATTGTTAGGAGGCATTGAGGCATAAAATCGCATAGCAATAAATGATAAATTAATAATATGCGTGTTGCAATGAACGATAAAAATAAATATTCGAGAGTACATTAGCACCAGATATGTGTTTCCAAAGATGATACACTGCAAGACTGCTTAATGCAAGACAACAGTGTAGACATAATTTTTCGTTGAATTGTTCGTTGAAGTTATTTTATATGATCAATAAAACTGTCTCAAGAAAAGAATCTTATCTTTCTCTCTTTAGAGAACTTAGCAATTGCAACTCGACAAAAATGGCAATACGTTTTTAAAAGCATCCTACAATATTGCACACGAATAAGTTAACAGTGAAGCATTGAAGTGCTTCATTAATCAATAAGCTAGGAATGTAGCTGCTACAACTAAGATTCAGTCTGAACTCCGTGCATACAGTTTAATATGAAAGACAATTAATTATTTCAAAAAGCGGTTCTTGCATGGTTGTTGTCTTAACTGCTTCATCGATCAAAGAAATCGATGGGCTAAGTGTCGAGATACCTTACCAATGTTGTGTAGCGTATAGTCAATGTGCATAGCAGTATTTCTTTGCATTGTAGCTGTTACAGAGCTTCAAGAAAACACCTTAGCATTTTCCCTTTGGAATGATTGGCATGTTATTGTTTATGTTGTTGAGAGACAATAACCATTTCTTTTAATTTCCTCTTTTCTTTTCTTCTTGAATTCTTTTCAGTAATAGTTGCAAATGGTAAAGGCGTGTTTCAAAACTTAGTTAAAAGCTCGCATGTAAGTGACTGCGCGGACTCACACTGGCAAATTCTTAATGAATCACATGAAGTTATTTTAATGACTAAATATAGCATAAATCGTTATCTATTGTGAGAAGAAGTGACCTCATTTTTGGACATCACGTGGCACGCTAGGACTGGTGCAGTCAAACCCGGAAGAAACCTTACAGGCTTTCATTTCTAATTAACAAGAGAGGACCAAAGCATTAAAGTTATCAATATCCATAAGTACTGTGGGACCTAATTTGGCAATGAAATTTATGCCTAGCCTTTACATTTCACTTAATACATTTGTTGAGTTGACCCTTTTTACATTAATACATCGATTTTTGAAGTTTATATATGTTTTTATTAGTTACTGATTTAAAGCCAACCAATGCAATACGTGGCAGTATGGAATTTCTAGGATATCAGCACTGGCGCAGCTTGTTGTGTCTGCAGTATAATACTAAAAGATCTCAGCCTTCATTTGTGTGAAATAATGTAATCAATAGCAGGAAGTTAATTATTTAATTACCTGCATCGACACATCAAGTTGTGTCTGTAACACAGGCCAACTATCTCTCTTGGATTTGAGGTGGTTAGCCCAAACAATACATCAAGTTCTTTATTGTTCTTTGGGCTCATGCCTGAATGCAAACAATTGACTTATCGAATTGTTCTTATATAACAACCTAACCTTATCATAAACTGCCACAAATAAGGTCATATGAAGGGCAAGTGAATTCAGAATTAAAAATCACCCATTTATTCTTACATAAATAAACTTGTCCATTTGAGTTCGATTCCGGTTCTGGTTCAAGTATCCCTCCTAGATACTTATTAAAAAGTAATGCTGAAATGTGGGAAAAAATCATACATTTGCGAATGGAATGATACCTGCGTGACAACATGTGTGTTGCTTTGTTGCTGTAGCGATCAGTGTCATTACTGTACATCATATCAATGCTATCAGTACATTCGATTTATGAGAACGGCTACATTTATGATAATCCTTTATGTCAACCTCAACATGCATCTGACAGCACGAGTGATTTATTGCAGCAAATAGCAAAGGGACACCCACTCTCTCAACCAACTACAGGTTTGATATTTTTGTGCCAATAGATTTTAATTGATGTTCAGTCTTAAGTGGACAACGCATTAGTTGTCGAACAAGTATGACTCCCATCTGGAAAGTTTTTATGCAACTGGGTATAACTTTGTAGTTTTTACCTCGAGTTTTTCCCTTTTTTCATTTTTTTCTTCTCTTTTTACTGTTTGAATGGTTTCCAGAAATCTTCTCCTATACTATTTAACGGGGAGAGACATGCATAGGATGATAAGATCAACCCAGATAGCAGTCCCACATGGGGACCATGCATAATATACTCAAGCATAAATAATGTGTGTTTTGTTGGGGAAATTCCCATGCGGTTAAGTGGGATTTAGGGGAGTTTGAGACATTTTCCGAAGTGTATTATGCGATGTGAACCCACGCATTTTATACATATATATTTCCATGCATTTCATACGTGGAAATTCCCACGCATATTAAGTATGAGATTTTAAAGGAACGACCCACCCTGTGCATGCCCAATAATGAATCTTAACTAAAGCGCAGTTATAAAGTACTCCTTTAAAGAATTTTCAGCATAAAAATTTAAGTGAAATTGGTATTTCCATGTCTAACTTTCTATTATACTTAGAAAAAGGCAGCCCTCTACCAACATATGCATCATTTAGCAAATTTTAAATATATTATCGCTCAATGGCGGCTGTTTCCGGTCTGCAATAATAACCCCACATTGCCAGACTACGTATAATATGCGTATATTTCCCCATGCATTTACTACGTGGAAATTTTTGCGCATCATATATACGTGTATTTTACATGGGAATGTCCACATGGGAAATCACACGTGAAATATACGTGCAATATACAAATGACTTTCAATGAAATTTTACTTGGGGATTCAAAAGTATATTATACATGTAATATGCGGGTGTAGGGAAGACGCCACCTGGTGAGATTCTATCCGGTGAGTTACCACCGAGGAGATGCCACCCGGTGAGATTACACCTATAACAGCCATCTAAAATCAAACCTAAAATTCAACATTAGATTTTAAAATTATATATTTAAATCATTATAAGTATCTGAAAGAGAGCAAGAGAGACATCCCACATAATGCCTACGTGAAGCCGACGTTGGACAGCCGACGTGGGCTACACAGGGCTGTCCCACATAGGGCATACGTGGGAGCACGAGGGGGTATCCCATGGTGGGATATCCCACATTATCGCCACGTAAAGCCGACGTTGAACAGCCAACGTGGGCTGTCCCACGTTGGCTATACGTGGGTATTAGGTAGGACAAAGTGTATCTGGTACATCCCGTATATAGCCAACGTGTAGCCGATGTGGGACGCCCCACGTCCAACACCCCACGTAGAGCCAACATAATGCCAACGCCTGCTATACATGGGAGAAAATATTGTGCTAACTGGGAATGTAAATCCACAAATCCACGATCAAGGTCAGGGTCAAACTGAGGTCAAATTATTTTTTCTACAAAATGGTTTCCAGAAAACTCCTCCTAGCGTTTATTTCAGCAAAGCTTTATATTTGGTACATTTATACACTATCATCAGATCTCGGTAAAACATTTTTACGTTGACCTCAAAGATCAAGGTCAAAGTGAGGTAAAAACATTTTTCAAAACGCCTATTAATTATAAAAGGTAACCATAAAAAGCGCACTGACCCGTTTGAATATATAAAACGTATTGAATAGGGTGGCTTCACATCCTGAATCTTGACCTCCATGGTCAAGACCAACAGTTACGTGATCTCATGTACAGCTAACGATAGGTCCACTTATCTCGAAAACCGTTAGAGATTATGAGCTCATTTGCGACTCTTTGGGTCTTAAAACGTTATTTAAGAGGTACCTCGGGGACTTTGACTTTCTCGGTAACAGCCAAGGTCAAAAACCAGAAGTTGAGTATTATGTCGAAAACGGTTAAGGCGATATAGAGAGCTATTTTGAGCTCATTTTCAACCCTTTAGGCCTAAATAACGTTATATAAGAATTATCTCGGTGACTTTGACTTTCTGGATTACTGTTAAGGTAAAGTGCAGGAAGTGCAGTATTATCTCGAGAACGGTTAGAGATAAACCTATTTTGAGTTCATTTTCGACTCTTTGGACCTAATCAAACTTACATAAGAGGCATCTCGGTATTTTTTACCTTCTTGGCTACAGTTAAGATCAAAAACCGGAAGATGATTATCATCTAGAAAGCGGTTAGGGAAAGAGCGATTTGGAGCTCATTTTAGACCCTTTGGGCCTAAACAACGTTACATAAGAGATATCTAAATGACCTTGATCTTCTCGATTAAGATCAAGGTCAAAAATCGGAAGGTGAACATTATCTCAAAAACAGTTAGACTTATTTTGGGTTCATTTTTAAGCCGCTGAACCAAAGCGACGACAAAGAAGGGGTAATGCGTGACTATGATCTTGTCGGTCATAATTAAATCAATAATTTTCTTTTGTGGTTTCTACAAATGAGTGACCTAACAGATTTCGATCTAGTTTTCCGTAAGTTTAACCTCTACTTTTAACTCTGTTAATTTGGGTGTAAAGAGTGTCTTTGCCTATACGATTAGAAAATAGAACTCATGGATTAAACTGGTAAAGCGGTAAAAGGAGGACATATATATATATATATATGAGTTAGTCAGTCATTCAGAGAGTCAGCCAGTCGGTGAGTCAGTCACTCAGTGAGTCCGAAAGGGTTTGGACAGCTTAGACACTCGAGACAGTGACTACAACAGGGCTTGGAATGCCCGTTCCGTAAAAAAGGGGGTAATTTTCATTCATTTTTTCGGGTTTCCCATAAAAAGGAGGTTATTTCGGAATTTTACTCTGCGTTTGGTCAAATTAGCAGTCGTCGTTTAGGGGTCGGTTTAGAGGAGCGAATGTTGGAGAAGCCTCAATATCACATGTGACCAAACACACTCCTAGCAGATTTCATGTATAAAATCTCACACTATAACTATTAAAGCACCTTTCGTTTTGTGGTTATGTATATATATATATATATATATATATATATATATATATATATATATATATATATATATATATATATATATATATATATATATATATATATATATATGTGTGTGTGTGTGTGTGTGTGTGTGTGGGTGTTCTTTGTTTTTGTTTGTTATTTATTATAGAGCTTGTGTGCATCCGCAAGTTTAATTTCACTCGGTAGTGAAATCGGTCTTGTTTTATTTCTATTTTTATGAGATCAGAGCAAAAGATTACACACATACTTCACATTCATTCAACCTGCCTGCGATCATCTTCACTTTTCATCTGGATGGAGGCAAAGTTTTGTGTAACTTTTTTGTACATTTATATGTCAATCAGCTTTAATGGCCAATAGCTAAGGTTTTTTTTTTTGGAAGTTGTTTCCTTTCCGGTCTTTCTGTCTGTTCGACTGTCAGTCTATATAAATACGTAACGATATCTTTGTGATGTTTGACATGAGTTTTCATACCAGTAACCCCTAACACTGATAACAGTTAAATGACTGCTCTGCCTCTCAAGGTAATTTTAACATGATATATTTTTACACTTGTGTGGCAAATACTTTGTAATTTTTTTATTCAATACCAGCTGTTCATTGAGAATAAAAAGTGGGCGAACTTATCACTCACACAAAATTTCTCCTGTTAGTAAAATTACTTTGACCTTGTCTGACTATTCAAGGTCAATAGTAAATTTTGATAATAAAGTCTATTTTGCATTGATCCTGTGAAAAAGTCACCGATAAGAGTGATCACTTTGCAACTAAACGAAGCGATTATTCCAATTCATCATACCTGAGTGACCTTGGATGATGTGTGAAGGTCATAAGTACATATTCAGATTAGAAAGATTGGTGACTTTGAAATATATAAGACTTTTTCAGCGGTTTGATTTCGTGAAACTGAATATCTCAGACATAGAAAACACTGTCTATGTCGAAGTCTTTTAAGGACATCACTAAACGAGGGCTGCGCTGTTAGAACCGTCAAGGCTGCTTGGTTTGGGACGTTGCCTAAACATTCAAGTTTATTAACTTTCTTTAAACATCGTTAATATTTTAGTTAAAATTTATTAAAAATAAACGTTATTTTATTGTCAAACAAAGTTATTTAAGCGCGGTGTTTTCTGCATGTTATTGAGGTAATAAAATCTGCTTATTGTTGATTTACTCCAAAATGATCAGGAATCGAGTTTATTCCAGTGATGAGGACAGGCCCAATATCGGATCGCTATTCCAGGCTTCTCGTGAAAGTCAACTGGAGTACAGGCTCAGTGTGTCTACTTGTCGTTATCAAGATAATCTACCTTCTATATATTTTTATCAGTAATCATATTGGCGTTTGAAGTC